>BSBK01001548.1:845000-976142 GCA_027943335.1 Chamaecyparis obtusa
TCTCTGTCTGTCTGTCTGTTTGTCTATCTATCTATCTGTCTGTTTGTCTTTCTCTGTCTCTATCTGTCTATCTGTGTGTTTGTCTGTCTGTCTGTCTATCTGTCTCTCTGTCTATCTCTATCTCTATCTCTATCTCTATCTCTATCTCTATCTCTATCTCTATCTCTCTGTCTCTCTTTCTGTCTCTCTATCTCTCTGTCTCTCTCTATGCCTCTGTCTTTGTCTCTGTCTGTCTCTTTCTCTCTCTATCTCTCTCTATCTTTGTCTCTCTCTCTCTCTATTTGTCTGTCTATCTATCTGTTTGTCTATCTATCTCTATCTGTTTGTCTGTCTATTTGTCTGTCTGTTTGTCTGTCTGTCTATCTGTCTATCTGTCTGTCTATCTGTCTGTCTCTCTATCTCTGTCTCTGTCTCTGTCTCTGTCTTTATCTCTGTCTCTGTCTCTGTCTCTGTCTCTCTATCTCTATCTCTATCTCTGTCTCTCTCTGTTTCTATCTCTGTCTATCTGTCTGTCTGTCTATCTCTATCTTTCTCTATCTCTGTCTCTATCTTTGTCTCTGTCTCTGTCTCTATCTCTCTCTGTCTCTCTGTCTCTGTCTCTGTCTCTTTGTCTCTCTGTCTCTGTCTCTATCTCTCTCTCTATCTATCTCTGTCTTTGTCTATTTGTTTATTTTTCTGTCTGTCTTTCTGTCTCTGTCTATCTATCTGTGTCTGTCTGTTTGTCTGTCTGTCTGTCTGTCTCTTTGTCTTTGTCTCTGTCTCTGTCTCTGTCTCTATCTCTTTCTCTGTCTCTGTCTCTCTGTCTCTGTCTCTCTCTCTCTCAGTCTCTCTCAGTCTCAGTCTATCTCTATCTCTATCTATGTCTCTATCTATCTATCTATCTCTCTATCTCTCTGTCTCTGTCTATGTCTTTGTTTGTCTGTCTGTCAGTCTATTTGTCTGTTTGTCTGTCTATTTGTCTATCTGTTTATCTATCTTTCTATCTATCTGTCTCTCTTTCCCCCTTATCACTCTCTACTACTCTCTCTCTCTCTCTCTCTCTTAATTTTTCCCCTCTCTCTCTCTCTCTATTTATCTCTCTCTGTCTCTGTCTATCTCTCTATCTGTCTCTCTCTATCTCTCAATCTCTTTGTCTCTCCATCTCTCTCTTTGTCTATCTCTCTGTCTCTCTCTCTCTAGGGATAACTTTAAGAAACCCCCTTTTAGGAAAGAGTGTAAAATCTTAGGAAATCGTACATTATTTTAGGGGGAATTTATTTTAATGCAAGCATTTTTTTTTTCAAATCCATGATTTTTCATAGTTTTTATTGGTGATTTTTTCCCCACTGATGAAGATTTCATAAATTGTTGGTGAATAATTTTTTTTGGAAGTAAAAAATTATAATATATGAGGGGAATGATTTTCTTTTGAAGTAAAAAATAATAATATATGAGGCGAATGATTTTTTTTTGAAGGGTAAAAAAATATTTGTATTGGCAAATTTTATGTATTGTTTGAAAATTTATTTATTTTATTGGCTAATCGTTCATTAGTTATTGCAAAAAAATATATTTTTTTGGCGATTTTAAAAAGATGGAAAATATTTTGTTATAATACCTTAGACTAACATACCTAACATACATACATTATTTTTTAATGTTAAATATATTATTTGAGACCGTGCAATGATCCAAGATCAATGGTTGAAGTTTAATTTTGGCCCCAATCTCTTGAAGGAAATAGAGTTGTGGAGGAAGTCACTGGAATGTTGACATGTATCAAATAAGGGTTATTTGTCTGCAGACTACAGTGTACACATGTTGGTATCAATATTCATGATTCTATAACTATAGTGCAACTTGTAACCTCTTAACTTGGTAAGCAATAAATGCCTTGTCAATGACAAGTGACATTCTTTTACTTGTCACGCAGAGTAGATATGCACCACTTCCAAATTCGTACAGATGCTATAACTGATATCTGACATTTTTTGCATTTATGGGAAAGATTTACTACCAGATATGAAAGATTAAGTCCAAAATTTTTATTTATCACACGCATGCATTTAGGGGAAAGATTTACATGAAAGATTTAGAGGCATGTTAAGGACAATGGATTTAATACCATTAAAGATAGAATAATTTATCGCTAAGTAACAATAAGGAATTCAAGGGAAGCTGAAAGAGCACATTGCGAAGAACAAATTTTTTTTTCAGAGATAGAAAATTGCAAAGAAGATTATACAAGAAATCAATAGAACCAGTGACAGACATTTGCAAAGCAAGGGAATTCAGGACCGTGTTGGTGCAACAATAAAGGTGACCTCTATCTTTCAAATATTTCAGAAACTAACAGAAGCAGATGAAACTCTTTCCTTAAACAGGCCAAAGCTTGCCATGATAAATAGTAAAACAACCAAATTGATATCTCTTGGTTTGCCGAGTCCTGGACCTAATTACTCATCAAAAAATTTTGTTGGAAGAGAAGCTTAAAAAAAAATTTGGAGGACACAATGACGTCTGATTTAGGCAACCTTCCTCAAGATAGAACTCATGAAGGCATTGCAAAGTTCATCAAAACATTAACAATTTTGAATGCAGTAATGGAAGGAACATTTCTTTCAACTCACTCTTCCAAGTATGGATGGCTGATGAAGTTGCAGGTCATTTACTATAATATCACAAATTTTTCCCTTCCAACCGATGAAGAATGGAGCATACTAAAGAAACTGATAGAATCATCTTGATCTCATCAATCATAGTATGTGAAAGTACTTTCAGTTTCAATCATCTCTATATCTTTAGTATATATCTTTGATATTATCCTAAATACTAGAGTCTAGAATTGAGTTTAAAGTAACAAGTTTGAACTTTTTTTTTTGAACAGGATCAATGTTGCAGTCTTGCTGTTGCAGATGCTATTGCCAATGCAAATTTACTAAACTGGCTTGTCAAATGCAGAAATGTACAACTAAAGTTGTGGAGATGTTGTACTTTTAGTTGTCTTACTGATTTAGATTTTGAGACTTCTCACTTCACATTAGGCAAATCAACCTAAAGTTGTTGTTGCTCCCTTGTTTCTGTAAAAGGGAATTTAGGGTCATTGGCTTAGAGTTAGGTTAATGAAATTGAAATTGGGCAATGTTTGGCTTAGAGTTAGGGTAATGAAATTAAAGTTGGGGAATGTGCCATATTGCCAATGGGTATTCAGTCATTGACTTTTGTAAACAGAATCACAGAGCTGTGTTCTTACTAGTATTAATTAATGAATGAATTGTTACATTGTATCATATTTGTAATTAAATTAATGAGAATTAGTATTTCTAACTCTAAGAATTGTAACATATGAATTGCTATGTTGTCAAAAAAAATAATGAAAAATCTACAAGAATTGTACCATCTAAGCTGAATAATGCAAATGAAAACCATTATTAATTGTGGAATTGAATCTTGATGACATTATCAACCACATTCATATTTTTGACATTGGAATATGCTATTGTGCATGATTGCTAATGAGATACAAAAATTGACAGTAGACTTAAGGAAAAAGCTTAATAAATACCTAGGACCTGCTACTTCTACAACGGTTCAACTTGAAGCTGCCACATCATATCATCATTGAGATCATCGGATTTAGTGCCATCAACTTCATAGCTTCCTTGGTTCTTCGATATGTTTTCTTCACTCTTCATAACACCGCTTAACTGATGTTCACCGCTAGCAGTACTAGTACCAATACATGAGTCAATGACATCATTGTTTCTAGCATTACCACTCCCAGTCCCACTTTGGTTTGAAATATTTCCCAACCCTCTTCTTTGACATTTCTTCCTCCATAATTTTAGTGCCTGTTCGTAAGGAAAAGTATTGACTTCATACCTAGATGTATAGAGCCTCAAGCAATTTTCCAGATTCTTGTCTAGTTTGTTTCTTAGCTTTGACTTTAGGAATCCCAGAGCACTAAAAAATCTCTCATCCTCCACTGACTCCAATATCATGGTCAGACATAAATCAACAAGCTTGAAATATTCTGATATTGTATCAGTCAACAATTCACTCTCAGCTAGACTTTTCCAAAGCCTTGATACCGATCCATCTTTGCGAGGGTTCTGCATAATATTATATTGTTCCCTCATTGTCATTGAAAAATGACCTAATTTCTCTCTCAAATGATTTCCATCTAAAATTCCATTTAGAGTTACTCCATTTAACTCTTTGGTTTTGTAGAAATGATCTATTAAAGTTAGTAGCTTAGATTTAAAATCTTTTGGATTGTTCATACTCCAATATCAAGGAAACACAATAGCCATGGATTCAAGTAGTTTTACTAGAGGGAATCTTGCTCTAATATGTGAGGAAAGATCATAGGCAATGTGCTTCATAGAAGTTGTTATAGATTCAATGATCTTGGTAAAGTCTTCCCTTTTAATACTTGATACTTGCCTCCTGGGGTTCTTTCTTGGTTCCTCAGACTCGATCCTGGCAAAGTAGTGCATTGGTATCTCAACTATGAGAACTTCTGCACACAACTCCCCATTTGAACTGATTTTTAAAAAGTTATCAGGATTGTCCAAATCTGTGATTTTCAGCTAGCTGGAAAATTTTACATCATCGACACATAATTGATAGAGATTATTGAGCGTCACACATGTCAATTTATGCAACGTAGCATATTCTACAATATACATAGCTCTTTTCTGGGCCTTTTTCATTAAATTTATCATTTCCTCAAGCATGGGGAGAATACTTGATAATGTTAACAGTGTCTCTACATTACTTAACATTGCTAGCAACGCAGGAAATTTTGGTTGCCCTACTTTGTCATGACTTTAGTTCATTAAACCAAGCAATGATTGATATTCTAAAAAAACTTGATGTGCTGGTCCATCCAAAGAGATCCATCTAGTATCATTATCCTTAAGAAGCTTTTTCCCATCAGTTAGTCCTTTGGAAAAGTGTTGAAATTACCTCAATCATTTGTGACTTCGACAGAAGTATTGGTAGAGCTCTTTGATTAAAGCTTCAATTTTTTGTACTGGAGCATGCTTGCTGACAACTCCAAGAAATAGATTCATTCCGTGGGCCATGCAGTGAATGGGAGCAACGTAGGGTACACAAGAAGATTGTATCTTTGTGCAAAGACTGCCCCTATGGCCTTGCATTACTGAAGCTCCATCTGCTCCAACACACACTAGCTTTTTGACAATGGTCATGTCATTTATACCTCCATATTCAATTAGAGAACTCTTTACTAGTTCAAATAAATTTTTTGCTGTCGCATTATCCCTCATTTTAGCAATAGTTAGTAGATGAGGTTGGCGAACAAAATTTTGTACAGTATAAACATGCATGCATACCCAAGAAGTATTGTCTACTACTGTAACCTCGTCTAAAGACAATGCAATAAAATTTGACTCTTTAATGTTTTCCTTTAGATCCTCTTTTTCAACTTTGGCAAGACAACTTGCCCATTCCCATCCACTATTTACTGACCAGTGACTGTTAGGATAGTTACAAACTTTTAGAAAGTGTAATAAAGCACTCAATAATGGGTAGTCTATCATAAGACACCCTTTGCTCAAAATATTAAACACAACACTTAACTGAACAACTTTTCCCATTAGTTCTACTTCCAATGCTTTTCCAAAACAAGCTTCAATATAGCCTTTAACTTCACCAAGTTTCATCTTTATATTATGTTGAAATTCATATAATTATGCATTCCTAACATGCTGAGATTCCTCCTTTGTTTTCCATCTTATCACTGATTTTTGAACTCCATCTATGGTTTTTTTTTCATAAAATTTACCCATATGCTTCTCTATGGTGTCAATTTTTAGCTGCAACCTCTTTTCCTTCTTATTTATCTCGCTTCAAATCTTACATCTGCATTCTACTAGAGGCTCCCCTTCAATTAGATTATCCACTGGTTCAATGAATGGATACTTTGACACCCATTATACTTGAAAATTCCTCGACAGATCCCACATTCTATCATTCTTTCATTTGTATTTTTTTTTCTTCCTTGCACCATCATCTTTTCTGACATTCTCAGTCTCATCCAAGTCGATTATATCATTATGGCTACTCTGAGTATTTAACTAAAAATATTCTTCAAGTTCATCATGATTTGAGATATCAGGTTCGCTGACTTCTTCAATATGTCATGTAGGTTTAGCCTTAGGTTGTGAATCTTGAAAATCTTCTTGTGATGAAGTAGCTTCCCGATTTTGGCTTGAAACATTTCCAACACCATGTCCAAAGTATGATGATAAGGTTTTGCATTTTGTTGGCCTCTCTTGGATTTCCCCATATGCTGGAGCTTTACCCTTATTCTTGTTTGACATCTTGATTCTTCAATGAAATAAAGGCTACCAACCTACCAGTGAAAAATAAAATGTATACTTGTTGAAGAAGTGACAAATGACAATAGAACTATAATATACAATATTTTAATAGTCACAAAATAATAATCACTTACCTTTACCTCAAATTCAATTGCATTCGTGACTTGCCAAAGCAGTCAAGACTCAATAGTCTGAAGTTTGCTATCGATCAAATTGAATTGATCCAAATTGTGTAAAATAACACTGATGTATGAATGTATTTATACTAATATCTTTTGGAAAATTGGGTAGGAGGTATTAGATCAGTGTCCAAAAATTTGGCGAAGCCTGCATAATTATAACATGTCTTGTGTTATTTCCTAGGTGATGATGGGTCATCCAATACCTTATTATGATTAATAAAGATGGCCAAAACCCATCAGTTTGAGACACGTGTTTGTAAAATGGCTAGCGAAGTTGGGGCTGCCTAAAAATATAATTATATAACTATTAGCAAATATAGGCCATCGATTTAGGGCCGCATTGAAATTATAGGTGATTGTTAAAAATATATCATGCTCAAAATGTATATGCCATTGGTGATAATGTGAAAGAAATGGACAAAATTTAATAAACCACTGGGTGATGGACCCGGACTTTGGACCCAATTTTAATAAATGCGGGGTGATAGGGTCAATCACAAATGGGCAAAATATTCACCAATTCTTGGGTTACTGACAAGTGACATTCACCAAATGGTGAATAATCACCACTAAAGTTCTCTCTCTCTCTCTCTCTCTGTCTCTATTTTTGTCTCTGTCTTTATCTCTATCTCTCTTTGTCTATCTCTCTCTATCTCTCTGTCTCTATCTCTCTCTGTCTCTCTCTTTGTCTTTGTCTCTCTCTGTCTTTGTCTCTATCTCTCTCTTTGTCTATCTCTTTGTATCTCTGTCTCTATCTCTGTCTTTGTGTCTCTGTCTCTATCTCTGTCTTTGTCTCTATCTCTATTTCTGTCTCTATCTCTGTCTGACTCTATCTTTGTCTCTATCTCTATCTATCTATCTGTCTATCTATCTATCTATCTATCTATCTATCTCTCTCTCTCTCTCTCTCTTTGTGTGTGTGTGTGTGTGTCTCTCTCTCTCTCTCTCTCTCTCTCTCTCTCTCTCTGTGTATGTGTCTATGTCTATGTCTATGTCTATGTTTGTGTCTATGTCTATGTCTCTATCTCTATCTCTATCTCTCTCTATCTCTCTATCTCTGTCTGTCTATCTGTCCGTTTGTCTCTATATCTGTCTATCTCTATCTCTCTCTTTCTATCTCTTTGTCTCTTTGTCTCTGTCTCTCTTTGTCTCTCTGTCTCTCTATCTCTCTCTCTCTCTCTATCTTTGTCTCTATCTTTGTCTCTATCTCTGTCTATCTATCTGTCTGTCTCTGTCTCTGTCTCTGTCTTTGTCTCTATCTCTGTCTCTGTCTGTTTGTCTATCTGTCTATCTATTTGTCTCTGTCTCTGTCTCTATCTCTATCTCTATCTCTGTCTGTTTGTCTGTCTGTCTGTCTGTCTATCTGTCTATTTGTCTCTCTCTCTCTCTCTCTATCTCTATCTTTGTCTCTGTCTCTGTCTCTGTCTCTATCTCTATCTTTGTCTCTCTCTCTCCAATTTTTTATTTCTTGCATAGGGCGCATGCTTCATAACACACTCGCACTATGAATGACTATGCATTACACCTTTCTTGTTTTTCATAGGGTGCATGCGCTATGTAAGAGTAAAATAAATGGTCTTATCTATTAGAGATCTTGTTAAAGAGGCCCACTTATTCTGTTAACTCTTTGATTTCTGCATTTAATGTGACAAATATTCACTTACATGGCATTGAAGGTGACAAAGAAGTATATTATATCAATTTTCACCACCTTTTTGTTTAAAAGTCAACATCAAATTGTGAAAGTCAATTATTCTTCACCGAAATTTATTGATTGAGGTAAGTTTTTTAATTTTTTACATGTGAAATGTGAATAGAGCCTTTTGGTTTATAATTGGTATGATATAGACTTGTTCAATACATAATTTGATATAATTGTAATAAATTCATATTATAATTTTTCATATTGTAAGAGATTTATATTATAATTTAACTTATTGTAATAGATTTATATTATATTTTAAAAATTATAATCAATTTATTTTTTGAAATCATCATCATGCTGAGGAAATGAGCAAATACTTTAACACCAAAAGAGCATGAAATAGACAAAGAGAAGAAAAGGGAAAGTATGAGACAACTTCGTGAACACAAAAAAATGCATACCATAGAAGAAGATTTTTCTTTGGATGAGGAACATGAAACATCAATACAAAGTAAGAGAGAAGTGGAATTGGAAAAAAAAAGTAAACGAATGAAAAACTTGTGTGCAACAAGATAATTGAATTATGAAGATGCAGGGACATCATCTATGAGTTCTCAAGTTAAAGAGACATCATCATCCAATGTTGGAAGCACATCATTGTCTACTTCCAAAGGTGTGGGCACACCATTGTCTACATCCCAAAGTGGAGGCACAAAATTGTATCATGTTGAAGGCACAACATTATCTACATCCCAAGGTGTAGGCACAAGATCATGTCATGTTGAAGACACTCAAGATGGTACACAATACACATAATATTTTTGATGCTCCTAGAATTATTTATAGAAAGCCAAAATATTTGATTGATATTGATACTAACATTTTTCAAGAAATGCCTGACAAGATTCCCAATCGTACTTATCAAAGAAATGCCAATCATATTTGGAGATCATTTTTTGATAATTTAAACGTGACAGGAAGATGTGAACTATTTGTTGAAATGGTGAGAAATTTGAAATTTGGGCCCATCATGAAGATTCTTGGGCTAAGAACGATGGACGAGTCAAGTGAAAAATCTATTGTAAAGAATCTAATGACTGCATATGAGAGTGTGGGTTCTAAATCACACACAAAAGATAGTAATGTCACATGACGTGTACTTATATCAACAATAGTAAGCACTCAAATGAAGAAATCTTGACTCATTAAAAAGACAAGAGAAACATTGAAAATAAGTAGAAAGTCTCTAATGAGAGCCCTGGGAAGGTGTCAAAGTGTGGAAGATCCAAATAGCAATGAGTTATGGGAATTTTCCGGTAGACTACCGCAAAAAGATAAAGAAATTATTGAAGCTTTGAAATCCTTGATTGAAGAATTTTGGAAGAATAACCTCATAAGGAGACCTCAATCCCAATCATTGACTGTGACCCCAAATCTAGTCACTGTCAAGAACACCAGTAATTTCCTTTGTCTTAAATACAATAAAAACATTGAAATGAATGCATGGAAAGATAAATAACAAAAAAGGCAATGTACTTACATCATAGACCAATCCAAATCACATTTTATGAAAACATTTTAATTCAATGGTCTTAGAGTATACCACGGGACAATGTCACATTATGTAGAGAATATTAATGTTTATTGATTGAAAAAAATTACAATGCTCCTTCATTCCATGCCCAAATCCACTTCTCCTATTCAACTCATGTGGATCAATCTTAAAATAGATTCAAACACCCCTCTTAAGACTTTTCTAAAGGTTTAGAAAAACTCTTTCAATCCATACTAACCTTCTAACCCCTAGATGACCCTTTTAGGCCATAATTGCATGAATGCAATTTCACATCTTCGTTTGGTATATTTGCACTTTTGAGTGCATTTACATATTTTAATGGCATTAATAGCCATATAAAAAATATAGGTATCCTTATAGGTCCTGGAACTTTACGTATGTCCTTGGATCAACCAAGTGACCCCAAGGTTACATCCTTAAACCCCTATGCCATTCAATGGGTTACATTACATCTTTTGTGTATCATGGCTTAAACCCCTATGACCATATCATTGCGTATCTTTAAAACCATCAATCATAGCATTGAACCATCTATTCCAATAGCTCCAAATGGTTGGGTAAACACTAGTGACAACCTTGTTTGGCACATAGAGTCACTTGAACACTTCCAACCAGTCTGAATCAAAGTGTCCCTCAAGGTTATTTATGGGGTCATATCTCAGATCTCGTATGAGATAGCATCAAATTGTCAGATGCTACAGGACCATGTTACCAAGGCCTACAATAACCTATCATAGTTTTCAAAGATTCAAGTTCATTTATATTTGGCACCACGTTCTCGGTTGATGTCAAAACTTGAAGTGTTCCTCAGTTGAAATGGGCAACATTGCGTATCTTTCAAACCGTTGATTGTAGCATCAAACTGTCTATTCCAATAGCTCTAAATACTTGGGTAAATGCTAGTGGCAAGCTTGTTTGGCACACAGATTCACTCGAACACTGCCGACCACTCCGAGCTGAAGTGTCCCTCAAGGTGCACTTAACATGAAATCAACAATCTTTATGGGGTCATATCTTGAAGTTTGTATGAGGTAGCATCAAATTGTTAGGTGCTACATGACTGTGTTTCCGAGGTCTACAATAAACTATCTCAATTTTTAGAGATTCAAGTTCATTTATATTTGGTGCCATATTCTTAGTTGATGTCAAAACTTGAAGTGTTCCTTAGTTGAAATGGACAACATTGTGTATGTTTCAAACCATCAGTTGTAGCATCAAACCATCTATTCCAACAACTCTAAATGGCTAGATAAATGCTAGTGGCAACCTCATTTGGCACACAGAGTCACTCAAATGCTACCGACCACTCCAAGCCGAAGTGTCCCTCAAGGTCCCTTCAACATGAAATTGATGATATTTACAGTGTCATATCTCAAAGCTCATGCGAGGTAGCATCAAACCATCAAGTGTTACATGACTGTGTTGTCAAGGTCTATAATAACCTATCTTGGTTTTTAGAGATTCAAGTTTGTTTATATTTGGCACCACATTCTCGGTTCATGTCAAAACTCAAAGTTTTCCTCAGTTGAAATGGACAACATTGTGTATCTTTTAAACCATTAGTCATAGCATTGAACTGTCTATTACAACAGATCCAAATGGTTGATTAAATGCTACTGGAAATCTCATTTGGCACACAGATTCGATCGAATGCTGCTGACCACTCTGAGCTGAAGTGTTCCTCAAGGTGCACTCAACATGAAATTGGTGATCTTTATGGGGTCATATCTCAGAGCTCATGTCAAGTAGCATCAAACTGTCAGGTGTTGCAAGACCATGTTGCCAAGGCCAACAATAACCTATTTCATTTTTTAGAGATTCAAGTTCGTTTATAGTTGACACCACATTATAGGTTGATGTCAAAACTCAAAGTGTTCCTAAGTTGAAATGGGAAACATTGTGTATCTTTCAAACCATCGGTCATAGCATCAAACTGTCTATTCCAATAGCTTCGAATGGATGGGTAAATGCTAGTGGAAATCTTGTTTGGCACACAGAGTTACTCGAACATTATCGACCACTCCAAGCCGAAGTGTCCCTCAAGGTCACTTCAACATGAAAGCAATGATCTTTATGAGGTCATGTCTCAGAGCTTGTGCAAGGTAGCATCAAACTGTTAGGTTCAATAGGACTATGTTGCCAAGGCCTACAATAACCTATCTTAGTTTTTAGATATTCAAGTTCATTTATATATGGCAACACATTCTTGGTTAATGTCAAAACTTGAAGTGTTCCTCAGTTGAAATGGACAACATTGCATATCTTTCAAAGTATCAGTCATAGCATCAAACCGTTTATTCCAAAAGCTCTGAATGGATAGGTAAATGCTAGTGGCAACCTTTTTTGGCACACAGAGTCACTCAAACATTGCTGACCACTCCGAGGTGAAGTGTCCCTCAAGGTACACTCAACATGAAATTGATGATATTTATGGGGTCATATCTTAGAGCTTGTGCAAGGTAGAATCAAATCATTAGGTGCTACAAGACCATGTTGTGGAGGCCTACAATAACCTATCTCAATTTTTAGATATTCAAGTTCATTTATATTTGACACCACATTCTTGGTTGATGTCAAAACTCAAAGTGTTCCTTGGTTAAAATGGACAACATTGCGTATCTTTCAAACCGTTGGTCATAGCATTGAACCGTCTATTCCAAAAACTTCAAATGGCCAGGTAAACGCTAGTGGAAATCTCATTTGGAACACAAAGTCACTTGAACATTGCCGACCACTCCGAGTTGAACTGTCCCTCAAGGTGCACTTAATATGAAATCAATGATCTTTATAGGGTAATATCTCAGAGCTCGTACAAGGTAGCATCAAACCATTTGGTGCTACATGAATGTGTTGCCAAGGCCTACAATAACCTATCTTGGTTTTCAGAGATTCAAGTTCATTTATATTTAGCACTATATTCTCAGTTGATGTCAATACTCGAAGTGTTCCTCAATTGAAATAGGCAACATTGTGTATCTTTCAAACTATTGGTCGTAGCTTCAAACTGTCTATTCCAATAGGTCTATATGGATCGGTAAATGCTAGTGGCAACCTCATTTGACACACAGAGTCTCTCAAAAACTATCGACTACTCCGAGCTTAAGTGTCCCTCAAGGTCCCTTCAGCATGAAATCAATGATCTTTATAGGGTCATATCTCAGAGCTCGTGTAAGGTAGTATCAAATCATCAGGTGCTACAAGACCATGTTGCCGAGGCCTACAATAACCTATCTTGGTTTTCAAAGATTCAAGTTTGTTTATATTTGGAAAAACATTCTCGGTTGATGTCAAAACTCAAAGTGTTCCTTAGTTGAAATGGAACACATTGCGCATCTTTCAAACCGTTAGTCGTAGGATCAAACCATTTGTTCCAATAGATCTAGATGGCCAAGTAAATGCTAGTGGCAACCCCATTTGACACATAGAGTCACTCAAATGCTACCAACCACTCCGAGCTAAAGTGTCCTTCAATGTGCACTCAACATGAAATTGGTGATCTTTACAGGGTCATCTATTAGAGCTCGTGTGAGGTAGTATCAAACCGTCAGGTTCTACAAGACCGTATTACCGAGGCCTATAATAAGCTATCTCATTTTTTAGAGATTCAAGTTCATTTATATTTGGCACCACATTCACAGTTGATGTCAAAACTTGAAGTGTTCCTTAGTTGAAATGGACAACATTGCATATCTTTCAAACTGTCGGTTGTAGCATCAAACCATCTATTCCAACAGCTTTGAATGGCCAGGTAAACACTAGTGGCAACCTTTTTTGGCACACAGAATCACTCAAACACTTCTAACCACTCTAGGATGTAGTGTCCCTCAAGGTGAGCTCAACATGAAATTGATGATCTTTATGGGGTCATATCTTGGAGCTCGTGCAAGGTAGCATCCAACCGTTAGATTCTATATGACTGTGTTGCTGAGGCCTACAATAATCTGTCTTGATTTTTGAGATATTCAAGCTCATTTATATTTGGCACCACATTCTCAGTTGATGTCAAAACTTGAAGTATTCCTTAGTTGAAATGGGAAACATTGCATATCTTTCAAACCATCAGTCATAGCATTGAACTATCTATTCCAAAAGCTCTAAATGTTTGGATAAACACTAGTGGAAACCTCATTTGGCACACAAAGTCACTCAAACACTACCAACCACTTTGGGCTGAAGTGTCCCTCAAGGTCCCTTCAACATGAAATCAATGATCTTTACGGGGTCATATCTTGGAGCTCATGCAAGGTAGCATCAAACCATCAGGTACTATAGGACCATGTTTCTGAGGCCTACAATAACCTATCTTAGTTTTCAAAGATTTAAGTTCATTTATATTTGGCAACACATTCTCGGTTGATGTCAAAACTCAGAGTGGTCTTCAGTTGAAATGAGCAACATTGTGTATCTTTCAAACCATCGATCGTAGCATCAAACCGTCTATTCCAATAGCTCCAAATGGATAGGTAAATGCTACTGACAACCTCATTTGGCACATAGAGTTGCTCGAATGTTGTCAACCACTTTGGGCTGAAGTGTCCCTCAAGGTGCACTCGACATGAAATCAATGATCTTTACGGGGTTATATCTTAGAGCTTGTGTGAGCAGGAGGATGAGTGCAAAAATGTATTATATCCTTGTTTTGTAGTTTGTTCATGCAAGGAAGTAGGTTGACATTGTTTGAAGATCATTGAATGAAGGATATTACTGTGTGAGCAAGTGCCCTATCTTCACCAGTCATTATGGTGGATGAATACCCTCAAGAGTGGATATATTTTATGGTAGCTTGTTGATGTGGGGATCAATGTTGATGTGTTAGATCAAATAGATTGATCTAGAAGAGATTGTAAAGTTCTTTTTGAATAGACCCTAGTTGTGTGACCCTAGAAACAAGGGTTTGGTGGCTAGAAGATTCAATAGGTATTGATACCTTAAAACTTTGAAAATATTTTGTTTTTAGACCTTAGTGATGATTGTTTCTTTGTTAGGAGGCAGGGGATTGAATATCTTTATGAGTTTCTTTGTAATGGGGATGGAATTAGGACTAGTTGGTGGGTGCTAGGGTATTGGATCTAGTATATGGTCCAAAAGATTCTACCTTGAGACTTGGTGAGGATTTATGGAATCCAAAAGGGTATTTGAAACACTAATTGGTTTCTATGGTTGTTTGAGAAGATTGGGAGAGAGAGGCAATTTTTTGATTGATGAAGGCTACAAGCCTAAAGGGCTAATAGTGTGGTTTGTATGGAAGAATTGGTGTAGGGTACCATAATGAAGAACTAGTATATTTGAGGCCAAATTCTTATGACAATGTGTTAGATTTGCAACACCTATTTGTCAAAACTTTGAGAGATGTGTTTGTCGGTGTTTTTGTGTTGGAAATGGTGACATACGTGATAATCATTTGTATTTCAACATCATTTCCCATCAGAAAAAGGCACATAAATAGCAATTTTACTATGGGACTGATTTGTCAAAAAAAGGTTCTTTATGACATTTCTTTTGTCAATGCGACAGATATGTAGTAGATGTCTAACAAGAGAACCTGTCAGATGTATAGTAGTCCCATCACACAAATTTGTTAGATTGGGGTTCCGTTGGATGTATAGTGACAAGATAATCCATTGGACATAGAGTGCTTCTATCAAAATAACTTTACTACCTTTCAAAAAAGTGACGGATGAGCATAGTAAAGATGACAAAGCTCAAGAGACCATCATAGTTGGTCTCTGTCTTTGGTCCATATATTGAAATTTTTTTTTACATTTCGTTAGCTCATCAAATGAGGGGATTTGAAAGAATTTAATAGAATATTTTCATGATAACATATATTATTTAAGTTGACGTTGCACAAATTTATCAACTCCGCACACTTGTATACTACGAGCACAACCATAAAGAAGCATCTCCTCCCATGGCCTACATTACTCAAGCCATGGGAGGGGATGCTTCTTTATGGCTATGCTCGATGTATATAAGTGCAAAGTAGATAAATTCATTCACTATCAAACTAAAATAATATACATTATACATGAAAATATCATCCAATAAATTTTTTCAAATCACTGCATTTGATGAGCTAATGAAATGTAAAATGTTTTGTTAGTATATGGACCAAAGACAAAGACCAACTATGATGGTCTCTTGAGCTCTGCTATCTTTAGTCCTAGCTACTAGGTAAGGGCTGGAAGACTTATACCTATCGATCATTGAGAATAATCACCACCTTGCCTTTATGTACACTGCACAGTATCCAATATAAGAGAAGGCAAAAAATATTAATGGATAAAAGAAATGAAAGATACAATAAAATTATCTTGTTGTTTACCTTCTCATAATTGATCCTAGTCTCACAAAAGTAATTTTATATGATCACTAGCACATTTTGTGCATGGATGAGAAACAATATCCAAAGTTTCTAGATTCTAAGAAGAGGTATGAGTGGAGGCCAAAAAAGGGATATTTATGAAGGTTTTATAGACGTAGTACTGAATCATCATCTCTATACTGGTACTCAATCTGGAAACCCTCTCTAGCAAATCTTCACAAAAATCCCTTCTGGCCTTCACTGCATATACGTATTCTCAGTATCTAAAAACTCTCCATCATTGATTCCCATCATTTTTCACCATCTCTGTGGACTGAGACCTTAAATTATTTAGCTTCTCTTTGTTTCAAGAATAGTTTAACATTCTCTACTTAATAGGGCCAACCACGTGAAGGTGGAAGCTCATCTGGCCCCTCCTAGGAGCCTCTTATGACCCTTTACGACATTTTATGACCTCTAAGATGTGTATTCTTAGGGGTCCTAAAGGGTCGTAAAGGGTCTTGGGACACAATAATTGAGAAACATAAATGTAGGCATCATGGTCACAAGTTTTTGGAGACAACATAATTGAGTGGTATACCCAGATGATGCAAAGAATCCACTACTCCTCTGGAACCTGAGGAGTAGTAGTTGCTTTGCATCATCTGGGTATACAACTTAACTATGTTGTCTTCAAAAAATTGTGACCATGATGCCTACATTTATGTTTCCCAACTGTTGTGATATCTACATTTATGTTTCTTAGTTGTCATGTTTATGTGCATGTTTTTTATGTGTTTGGGAAGACATATTTCTAGCCTAGGCCTAGATCCTACAACAATTAGCTTCATAACAATGAAGTAGATGACAAATGAGCAATTAGCTTCCCAAGAAAAATCCCATAAATGAACTATGTGTACCCTAATTCCTGTGCCCTCTATGCGTACCCAAAGGATATATTTGAAACAACAAGGGTAAGGCTTAAATAAGTTAATTTTGCATCACTAGATAGATTTTTATGTTTTATCCAGAATGACCAAACTTCATAAAACATACATACTTGTCTAGTGATCATATTGTGTTGAAGGTGGTGCCTAATGCTCTGCTGCTACAATAATTATATAAAGATAACTAGGCACCACCTTCAGCACAATATGATCACTAGATAGGTCTATATGTTTTATGAAGTTTGGTCATTGTGGATAAAACATACATATCTATCTAGTGATGAAAAATCAACTTCTTTAAGTCTTACCCTTGTTGTTTCAAATATATCATCTAGGTACGCGTAGAGAGAACATGAATTGGGGTACACACAATTCATTTATGAGATTTTTCTTGGGAAGATAATTGCTCAGCTCTCATCTACTTCAATTATTATCAAGCTAATTTTTGAAGGATCCAAGTCCAAGCTAGAAATATGTCTTCCGATTTTGTTTAAGCCATATTCCTTATTCTTGTCAAACATCCTTGGTACGGTAGGTGTGCTCTCTACAATACTCTTCTTCAATCTTTCCTCAATGATAAGCATCTTCTTCTTCTTCCTAATTGCAGCCAGAGCTTCCTTTTCATTAGGATTCAACTCCACTTCCCCCATCTCATCATCCTCATCACCCTCAACTACCATCCTAAGCCTTCTTCCCTCTCCAGTTCTTCAAGCCTTTGTAAGATATCTAGATCAATAAAGTCTGCAACATTGTGTCAATCCATGATCTCAGGAATATCATCTTCTTTCCACTCTTCATTTTCCAAAATATACCACTTCTTCAAGCTTGTAGAGTAGTGCACAATACTATAACCACAATACCCCAAAACATCAAGGAAAAAACAAACAACCACCTTCAAATGAGCCAAGGCAATAATACTAGTATTCCTATCCTCCAAGGGGTGGTCCAAAATACAAGGGGTATAAATAGCCTGATACCTCAAGTACTTATAATTAGTATGCCCAAAAAAAAAAGACTTAGTAGTAAAAGGATAAGGTTGCACATCCACATCCACCCTAGTAATCTTATTAAATAAAATAACTCTTGCCAACATTAGGGTACCCACAGATCAAAATAGTCCTGGTATTTCAACATATGGAGATTGAACTAGGTTGGGTTATTACATTTTCTTCTCACTTTGTATTGACTGAAATTAAGTCTGCAACATTATCTAATTGGAATTTTGTGATATTAAATTGTTATCATGGTTATTTGAGTAAACCTTTATGAATGACCTGAATATAATGCTCTCTTGTTTAAACTAAACCATTCATATAAAAAATACAAGACATTGCAAATTGACTTCGGAAAATAACTTCAGTCAAAGTGTTTAGAAAATACATTCAGATCAGCCTTAGGATATTAAAAGGTATAAATCCAATTGGTGTCTCTTTGGTTGGTTACAATGTTGTCCTATCATTCATGGTGGAAGATGTGAAGGAGAATTTTGTAACTTCATGCAATATGAAAGATACCACAATCCATGGAGACATTATTATTAAAAACTTAAACATGATTTTGATTTTATGAGTTTGACCAATAGTTCTTTGTCATCACATGTGCCTTGTAGTGAGGACATTCAAGAGAGGTTTGATGAGTATTCAGATTGCTCAAAGATTGATTTTGAATCAGCAATTGGTGAAGAACATGAAGTTGATATGGATAGGGATTCATTTGACACACCAAATCCTCTTCTCAATTGATAAGACTATGAGGAAAATCTAAATTTAGTGGTGTGTGGTGAATCTAAAGATGGAAGGAAAGAAAAGTCCCAAGTTTTGAATTTGGACAGTAGAGGCTCCTTTCCTCATTCTCACAAGTCTGCAAATTCATCACATGGCTTAATCAATAAAGAAGAGGCATCTAGCATTGGAATTCAAGATATAAAGGTTGGGCCTGACTATTGCACAAAAAAGATGCTTGTATCCATTTGAAATTTGTCACTAGGGTATGACCATAATTCTGAGTTCATAACAGTGACATAACTCCACTACCTCAAGATATGGTAGCCTTTGGTCAAGAAGAGAACAATGATTTACATCCTATATTTGAGGGTACACATGGTACAAGAATGGGACATGATGGGAATGATACAACTCATCATAATTAATAAAAGAACTCTTGCCAACATTAGGGTACTGACAAATCAAAATAGTCCTGGTATTTGGGTCAATATACGACAACCTTTCCATATGCTGCCTCACCTGTTTGAGGTAAGACAAACTTGGTCCAATTATCTTAACAATGGTACACATTCATCCAAGTGCAGCAACCTTCAAAGATTTGTAGTGGTAAAGAGAATCTAACATAGTCTTTGGCCACTTTGGCAATGAGAACCTCAATATAGAGAAAAGAAACTTAGTAAAACTAGTCTATGCCACTGTTTGTGAGGGTACAATCATGATAAGTGCCTCTCAAACCTCTCCAAACATGTAAGATTGTCTTTAAATACTTTATTTATCTCTTCTAAACATTAACCAAATCAAACCTACATTTGAATCCACACACAATAACCCAAAATGAAGGGTTTTGTATCCTTTAATGAATCTCAGTTACTGGTAATGCATGGATATGAATCTCAGTTACTGGTAATGCATGGATATGAATCTCAGTTACTGGTAATGCATGGATAGTCAAACCACTAGTCTGCAAAGCATTCTATAAGTGAATATGAATGTTTGAAAACTATTCCTTATTGCATAGTGGAAAGGAAAAACCAAAACAAGACTTTAAAACCTTTAAGATCACTAATTTCAATTAGAAACCTTTAACTCTCTTCAAACTTACAATATTTTGCATGTGTAGTACAAAAATCATGAGATTCTAAAGAAGGCCTCACTCTTAATCAACCAAATCTTCCTTGTACCACACAAAATTGTGTGATTATTATGTCTCCTCCAACCTTAATTGTTTAAGAATTCATAATATCAGATAAAGTATGTCTAACAATGAAGATTTGTCTGACAAATAGCAGGTCTTCTTTAGTATCTTATAATAACATGCTAAACTGATAAAGGTGTTATCTGCATTTAATCCACCAATTACTAATTAATTAAGAATATTATTACTATGCTTAATGTTCCATTTAAATGCATTTAACATAATTTTTTTTACAAAATGGAACCAATGACATGTTTACAACAAAGGTGTAATAGAACTCCCAACAATTCTTAAACATACTTTATCTGATATGATGAATTCTTAAACAATTAAGGTTGGAGTAGACATAGTTATCACACACTTTTTTGTGTGGTACAAGGAAGATTTGGATATGTCAAATCTTCCTTCATGCTAGTAGTCTACAGAATTAGACCTTTATTAACAATTCATCATTTCATATAAAGTATGTTTAAGAATTGTTGGGACTGGTCCTTTGGCGTGTATTAAACAGAATAGAATTTTTATCATATTATTATCATTCTATTTCTTTATTGTAAACATGCCATTGGTTCAGTTTTAATCTACTGGTGTCATGCCCTAGCCCATGCTTTATCTCCATTATTTGATGTTATTGGTGCTTGTGCTCAAGGACGATTCACTATTTTGAAATTTTGACTGTGGTTATCAAATGGAAAAAATAGAAATTGTCAATAACATAGCATTTCACTATTGTATGAGAGGATTGTGCAGGAAAAGTTAACATTAAACAAGGAGACAAATCCTCAAGACATCTTGGAAACCATTGAATTCAATAATAAATGAAACCTAACACAAAAACTATTCCTTCCATTCACTTCTACCAAGAATAAAGCATTTAATCCATTCAACATTACATATAATCATTAGACAGTTACATTTCCTGACTATGTACAGGAAAAGTCATGACCAAAATGATAAAAATTACTGTCACTCTTGCACAAGCTATTCCAAAATTCAATTAAAATGAGCAATATGGTATATCAAATCATTCATATTCATAGTAACCATTCAAAGGATCATTTTTCCAATGAACCCTTTGACTGTACCCTTGCGGTAGAGACTGGCAATATACATGAAATTTACATTTTTTATTACTAAAAGTGGTTTACATAGTTTCATAATTTTAAGGGTGACATTATGGTAGAAGAAGTATTTAAATATATTTACATGTCCCCTATCTGTGAAATCGAGACTATAGGTGATGAAGACCATGTTGAGGATGAGGGGGGTCTTAATTAGGGAGGGGCATAAGATGAATTTTTCTTGAGAGATGGGGAAGGAATTTTGGAAAATAGAACAATCAAGAAAAATAAATCTAAGTCCAAAAATATAAAAAAGGAGGAAAGAGGATGAGAGGAAGGAATATTGTTCAGTGCTTATTGGAATATGTTGAGAATAGAAAAGACCAGAGAAAGTTAAGATCTAGGAGAGACTTATTCTCTCTTGGAAAGAAATGAAGCTCATAACATGGAATTTTAGGGGTTGCAATGCCCCTAACTAGAGACGTTTAATAAAAAAGTATTTTGAGACAAAACATTGAATTTTAGCGGTTGAAATGCACTTGTAGATCTTAGTGTTTTTGTTTAATGTTTATGGTCTGATTAAAACAAAAGAGAAGAAGGAGGTTTGGAACAACATTTCAGAATCCATGAATGGTATGGGTAAGGTGACCTTCATTCTTGGTCATGACTTCAATGAAACATTGGATATGGCTGATAAGAAAGGGAGCAATGGGACTATGAGTAGGATCCAATTTAATTTTTAGATCTTTGTCACAAAAAATGGATTGTGGGAAGTTAAAACCAAGAATGGGGTGTTTACATGTATGAATAGGAGACATGGATTCTCACACATCGCAGAGAGATTGTACCATTTTTTATAGAAAGAGAATGTGGATCCCTCCCCTTGATCTTTGAAGTAAAAATACTTTCCATGACCGGGTCGAATTACTTTCCAGATGCTTTAGTTTTGTAGAAGGATTTGGTATCGATTTGATGCTCTTTGAAGATTGAGAAAATGTGGCTGAGAGAAGAATGATTCTAGAAAATGGTGGCAAACTATTGGAAGATTGTACTTGTTATTTAAGGAAATATGGGGTTTCAATTGTTCAAAAAATTATAGTCTATCAAGATTAAGTGGAAGTGTTGGAACCAAATTCATTTCAAGGATATATTTGTGGAAAAAAACATTGGACGAGCACCTAGAGGTTTTAAAAAATAAGGTGATTCATTAGGTATGGATAAAATTGATTTCGTAATTGAAAAGGACTTGTAACAACAATATGAGGAAATTCTAGCTAGAGAAGAAATATATTGACCCCAAAAATTTAGAGAGAATTGGTTGAAAGATGAGGACTGTAATACAATGTTTTTCCATAGTTTGGTCAAGGAAAGACCATTAATTAATACAATAGCTTCAATAAAGAATGAAGTTGGTCAGAAAGTTGTGGAATCAGATGCAATCAACAAGGAAGTGGTAGACTTTTACTCATCACTATGGTCATCACAGGATGGAGTGATAGTAGAGAGCTATATAGGGATGGTTGATAGTGTTCCTTGAGGGAAGGGGGATTGTGAAAGACTTGTTATCATTGTATTATGTATTTCCAATATGTTTGTATGCAGGGTAGACTAGGAGAATAAAGGATCACTCATTGATTACATGATAACCCAATTTTGAAGGGTCACTGGTTGAGGGGAAAGTCAAGGTTTAGATGATTGGGCCATTGGAGGACCCTATTTATTTGTATTAATTTATATTCAAATTGGATGCATGGATTTCTTGTGAATTATCGACTGCTATGTATCCTACAACTGCATCCATAAATCTACATATACTTCTCTAGGGTTGTAAGCCACTTAGGGGTCAAAATAGATATAATAAATCAAAATCGTTCTTTGTCCTATTTCCTTTTAACAAAATCTCAACTATCAATGATACAATAGATTTGATGCCCTAAGCTATCAATACAAATAGCACCTAGCTAGAAGCTCATGGGCTATCTATTTGATAACCACAGTCAACATTTCAAAAAAAATTGACAACCAATAACATCAAATAATGGAGTTAAAGCATGGGCTAGGGCACGACACTAGTAGAATGTGGTCATTTCAGTGAGCATCTTAGGAATATACAATGGCATCATTAGCCATGCCAGTAATATCAACAAACATGAATCCAAACATTTCAAAATAGTGAATCGATATCCTTGAGCACAAGTACCAATAACATCAAATAATAGAGATAAAGCACTAGCTAGGGCACGACACCAATAGAATGTGGTCATTTTAGAGAGCATTTATGATCAAATAAAATGCAATGCATTTGAAATTTGTGGTCTAATATGATGCCAGAGGCTCAAAAGATGAATAAATCACATACCTTCTCTTGCGCTCAGCTTTCACTCATTTTCTCCCACTCCTTTTCTATGCAATCAAAATAAAAATGATTTGGTCATTTCACTTTTTTTTTCATCTATACCCCGAAACTGTCAGAATTTTGATGGTCAATTTAAACCCCATTGAAATACTAACACCATCAGGACCTATTACAAAAAGAAAAACACCAAATTCATTAAAAAAAATTACCCGTCAGAAGTTTCTATCCAAATTTGGCCCCAAATGTAGTAGTGAAGGCATGAGGGTCACTTGGGTGACTAATTAGTTTGAAGAAGATACAAGACCTATAAGGTATTTGAAATGTTTTAACATGTCTATTAGGCCATTTTATGTAATGATTTGATCCATGAAGGATAGAAAAATTGTAATAATGCACTTGGTGCACATATTGATGTACGACTAGTTACCAAAGGAGGAAAAAGCCTAAAATAAGTTTAGTTTGTGTTGTTAGGAGTTCCATCAGATTTGGATCGATTGAGGAGGTTGATAGGAGTTTATTTAAGTTCTTGGAGGTTTTCTATTTTAGATGGTACAGATTGGAGGCAAGAGTTGTACAGACTGTCTTTTTTGAGCAATAAAATTTAGATTTCTTGCAATTTCTCATAGTTTTTGGATGTATCATTTGTTGGAAAGTTGACTATACTGATATGAATATTTTTAGTGTTGTCATTATGGAAACAAAGTCATATGATATTATGGAGTCAGTGCAATCAGTTAGAACATCAAAATTTGGTTAAGTATGGAAGACTGAACAGTCAACAGAGCACCTGGTGAACATAGCATCAACGCACGTGCGTATGACCGAGTTATGACATGCACCATTAAAGATAAGCTTTTTGGTATGTAGTCATGCTAAGGCTAAGAGCACATGATCAGATAAGTCAATATGATGAAGATACAACCAGTTGAAGAGTCATAGATAGTGAGTAGCAGAACAGAATAGAGCATGGAGCTGACTCTTTGTATTTTGGTTAGTGATCATAATATTTTTTTGTAAAGGCTATGTGCCTATTATATTTAGGTCATAGAAATGTTAATATGATTATATGTAAACACGCTTGAGACAATTCATTTGGAAGCATTGTATGTAAATAGTTATAGGCTGACTTAATGAATAGTTTTGTATGCACATATAAATAAGACATGCGCCCTTGTAATTAAGTATGGAATGAGATAGAAAGTTTATTGGAGTAGAGAAGAGGTATGTGAAGATTAGATAGAATGTTGTAGTTCTTTACAAGAAGCTAAAGCATTAGTGCACAAAAGGAACTGATTAGACAAGCAGTGTCAAAACAACAATTCACCTTGCAGATATAGTGTGTATCTGAGATCCAAAAGGTTGTAACCTTCACCACTTGAGTAGTAAGCTCTAGGATAGTGTGTCCCCACCCCTAATAGGGTTATTGTAAAAGACTCCTAACAGGGTCCAACCCTTGACCAGGTCACTGTACTAAAATCATTGTAAAGATCAACTCCTAGCAGAGTTGTAAGATCTTCTAACAAGGATCATAATACACTAGTGTAGTTCTTAGTGGGTGTCAATTCCCATTGGGGTTTTTACCTATTTGGGTTTCCCCATAATCATATTTGGTGTTATGTGTTGTGGTTTTTTATCTTACTTGTAGTGATATTCAGTTCAATACTTAAGCAATAAAGTTAAGATTCAAGATATTAGAAAAAGTAATAATATATAGAACACTGATTCACCCCCCCTCTCAGTGTTCCCATTCCTAACAATTGGTATCAAAGCTCTGGTCCTCTACAGAGATGTTTAACCACTTGAGGAGATCATGGATAAGGGGGAAATGAAACATCTAAAAAAGAATCTTGAAGCAGCTCTTGAAGACCTTGACAGATCTGAAAAAGAAATTGAAGAACTGAAAGAAAAGGTTAGTGATTCTCATACAGTCATTAAAAAACTAAGAAAATACTTGAAAGACTATTCCATAAGTGATTTGGGAAAAATATTTAAAAATCTAAATGAGGAAAACACATCTCTGAAACATTAGATTGAAGAATTGGATGAAAAGTTACTTAATAATCAAGAAGCCTATGAAGAGCATGTCAAAGAAAATAAGCAGTTGCATGAAGAAATAAGGCAAGAAAACATGAAAATCTATGAGTTAGAAAACCTCAAGAAGCAAGTGGAATCTGAATTGACTGAAGAAAAGAATCATATTGACAAATTGCACACAAGCAAGGATCTAATAAAGTCACAGTTGTATGCATAGAAGATTAAAGGAGACACCAACGGTATTGGATTCAATGAAGCACAAAATCAAATCAATGACATGTGAGCAAGAAAGAAAGCATTAGAAGAATCTACAAAAGCTAAGAACACAAGAAATCATACAGAAGTTGAAGCTAAACCATCTAAGGATGAGTGCAAGCTAGTAAACAAAACTTGTTATGCTTGTAACAAGCATGGTCACATATCAAGAGATTGTAAAGAGGCAAGACCTTTCAATGGTTACTGTTATCCATGTAATAAGTTTGTTCATAGAGCTATGAATTGTAGATCAAATCAAAGAAATTAGAATCAACAAAATCAGAGAAGTCGTCCATAACAAAATATAAGAAATTCTCAAAACATTACATGTCAGATATGTAATTATGTTGGTCACATAGCCATACAGTGCAGTATGGTAACCCACATGAATGCGCCAAGGAATATAAGGCCTCTAGTGATTTGTCACTCATGAAAAGGCTGGACACATCTCAAAGTTTTGTAGATCAAAAGTGCAAACACAAGAAAGCCCTAAAAGGTCTAGAGGATCAATATTGGATGAAGCAGGAGAAGTCAAGTTTGTGCAAGCTACAAAAGATGCGAGCTTGATTTGGAAGGAAGAAAAGAAGGATAATGTTGATGAAATAGTTGAGGATGCATCCTCAATGGATGTACCTCCTATTTATGGTTAAAATGACCATCATGGTCATAGGGGGAGCTAGATTATCTCTAGACCCCTGTGCAGCTGGTATACTCACTCTCAGAGTATGTGCCTTGGACTACAACTATTTGGAGACTATGTGATGTAGTATGCAAGAGTGCACTACCTGATTGTTAGTAGAGACAAAGAATGAAATTCACAGTTGCATTCTGTGTTTACGCGACAAGCATTAATGGCAAAAAACTACTTTATAGTCACCAGAGATTTATTGATCACACATTTGCAATCAATTTTTAGTGTTTGGATATCACATGAGTTATAGCAGTTGAGTTGTGAAGCATTGTAGTTAGATTTATTAGAAAATAAGAAAGATTGATTATTGCAAGCCCTAGTTCAGACACGATGATCCAGAAACCCTTGGAAATCTCTTTGAAGCATTAAATCAAGTAAGTCACAACTAAACCAATCATTTTTGATGTTGTTGAAAGGAAAAGATATGTATTTAAGAAGCATCCATTCAAGTCTACCCTAGATGACCTAGAAGGAGCATTTCAAGAACCCCTATGGGTGTTATGCACGTAGAAGACATACACGCATATGTATATTGCAAGAAGGAACCAGTTGGTTTAGACAGAATAAGGTCACACCTTGAAACAATGATGAATCCTGATAAAATATTCATGGATGAGTTCGCACACCTTGAAAATTGCCCAATCATTGAGTATGCCATAGCGTATGAATTCTATGAATCTAAATGGATTAAGATCTTGTTGAGTAGAACTCATGATGACCTATTCTGGATAGGTGAAGTTCCAGTTTGCATCATAACTAATCTCATTTATGAGATGACATGACTATCAAAGATAAGCACCATTCTTCCAGTTGGTAAGGATGTCAGGAAATTGGTTGACTAGGTTTGTAAGTCACGTAGTGACAAGCACAGTATGACCATAGAGCCAATTGAAGAAAAAACATCAAGTTATTGGCTATGATTCTTGGCTATAGGTTTTAGCATGCAAACAGGGTCAATAGTGTGTCCGCAACCACTATTTTGGTAGCCATCAGGATTATGAGAGAAAATGGTGAATTCAATTTATGTGAGATCTTGCGCGCACAATTTATGGACAATATGAGGGCAATCAAGCATGATAAAAGCAAGATATTCAGGTTTGGGTCACTGATCATCTATATGTACTTTCATATAGTTGGGAAAGTATTAGATTCATACCTTAACAAAAGTTTACCTACAATGTCACAGATATCACTTGGGGCATCCTTAGAGAGTACCTTAAGAGATTTCATGGAGTTGGAAATAAAGAAATTTAGAATAAAGATGCAGATGAGGTATATGATACCTGAGAACATAGTTGAGAAGTATAAGGACAACATTTGTTTCATGGTGGAAATAGACATAAGTTGTATGGAAGTTGTTGAGCCTAGAACTAAGTGGATTCATCCACTTGGTTATGAAGTGGAGGAACATGTTTTGGAAGCATATGCACAAGTCCTCCTTATAGCGCCAAAGGATCCCAATGAACCAAGATAGGGAACATATGAGGAGAAGACTAGACAGGTTGATGCAGTCCTAAATAGTGCTGCGACTAAGAGGAAAGCCTCTAAGATCACCTTTGAGACATTAAAAATCCATGGTATCACTCAAGATAACTTGTATAAAGCTAGAGAAGCCAAGATAGAAATGCAAATTGAAAGCACATCCATTGTTGAAATCAAAATAGAGAAGTACGATGACCCCAAGGAGAAAAAGATGAAAATGGAAGAAGACACTCCTATGCCCACATCTACAGTTGATAGCACTCATACGCCCACTCCTAGTGATTCCACTCCACCACCAGAGCCCAGTAAGATGACAACGAGGAAGAAGTCGATAACTACAATCCATCCATTAGCAAGAGCCACAAGAAAATGAGGCCGAAATGTTCAACCACCTCCTGAGGTAGGATTCCTACCAAGTTTACAAGTGTTGAGATCTAGAGTGGTAGATGAAGGTAGACTTGATCAGATATCTAAGTTTTATTATAAATATCATGAGATTGACAAGTTTGAGATCCATGATATGTTGATCAAACATATGATCAAATTTAAGAAGACTGTTCTAGAACTAAAGACATTCATTCCAGATTAAGTTTGGGAAATTTTGGACACATTGAAAAGACAAGCTACTAAAGAAGACTTCAGAATAAGAGAAAAGACACTGGATGACAACCTTCCGGTATGCTCACTTGAAGAAAAGTCTTTGTTAATGAAATTATTAAAGCTGCACCTTAGAACCAAATTGAGAACCCTTCATATTATGCATAAGGATTATGAATTGATTTCTAAGGAGACTGAAAAAGCCTTTGAGAAGGTTTTTTTAGAACAATGCATGCAATCAACATATGCACCCACAACCCAAGTGCCTATTGAGCAAGCCAAAGTAGCTGAGGGTATAAATGAACCTATGATAGGTTCACAAGATTAAGCGCCAATAGTGACAATATCCAATGATGCAATAAAGTCTGCACCCATGTCCAAAACATAAAAAGATGACAGAATAATGATTGATAATGTGGAGATATCAATGGTGGCCATTGACAAAGACTTAGAAAAATTTGAGGAAGCCTTTGTGAGTACAGAAGAGATAGAAGTACTATGTGGTGATGACACTCATATGTAGCAAAAGGAAGTGCATATTGAAGACATAATAGTATAGAAAGAAGAATAGGAGAAAGAAGAAAGAGAAAAAGAAAATGAAGTTGAAGAAGAACCATCTGTTGGAATGGTATTAAAGGTTAAGACTGAAATCATGGATAGTACACCTCTCACTCCCAAGCCCTCAATGTAATTGTTGTCAAGTTTGACTCCTGACACAACTAGCCTAGACTCATGGGGAGAAGAAAACCTAATCAAGATCAGTGTGCTTGCAATGGAGAAGGCCAAGGAGAAACAAGTGATGAGAAACCCATTGTTTGTTGAGTTAGTCAACATCCTGAACAATATACTACCAGAAGAGAAGAAGGTAACCAAAGTACATTTTGTGGATGATGTTAGCACCATCCTGACAAGATTCAAATAAAACTTTTCTAACCTTGAAGAATCAACATCCAAGGTTGTAGAAGAAAAGTATCTTGAGAAAAGGTTGAAAGAACTAACAACAAACTTTGCACTTGACCTCAGCTCACTAAAGGTTGGTTAAGCTTCAATGAAAGACTTAGCATCTAAAGGTAGAAAAATAATAGCTGACAGTATGGATAAGGATAAATTGACTAGAGATCTTTCTAAGAAGATTTAGGAAGAAAAAGCCATGATAGATGCAATAAGAAAATCATTGGAAGATCCCTCCATAGATATAAATATGTGTAACAATTTTTACTGAGGACAAGTGGATAAGATAGAAAAGGTAGAGCAAGAAATAACCAAGATAAGGGCTAGGCAAGCACAATTAAAACATGCACTTGCACCCTCTTTGGATGTGCTGAATCAGAACATAAAGGAGATTGATGCCACAATGGTGACATATGATCAAGGTCCAAGTTCATATTTGAAGAAGATGGAGAAGTTGACATATGCTTTGTGCGCCCATCTCCAGACTGTAAATGCACTGACAACATTTTGGTAGCCAGAGATCCAGAACATAAAGATAACATATCAGAATGTACTCACCTTGTAAGTACTTGTAGATACACTTTTTTGTGCACCTTTGTCATTAATTTCAAAGGGGGAGTAGAGTATAAGAGAGAATATGGAGCTATGTATATGATGTAAAGGGGAGTAGAGAATATAGTAGAAGGGAGATATAAGTTAGAGTATATGTTAGAAAATTTTGTATAAGGATACAATTAGTAACTTCACCATATTCCTTTGTTGCCATTAATGACAAAGGGGGAGATTGTTGGAAACTTAACTATACTAATATGACTATGTTTAGTGTTTTCATTATGGCCACAAAGTCATATGATATTATGGAGTCAGCGCAATCAGTTAGAACATCAAAATTTGGTTAAGTATGGAAGACTAAATAGTCAACAGAGCACCAGGTGAACAAAGCATCAACACATGTGCATATGAACGAGTTATGACATGCACCCTTGAAGATAAGCTTGTTGGTATGTAGTCATGATAAGTCTAAGAGAAGATGATCAAATAAGTCAGTATGATGAAGATACAACCAGTTGAAGAGTCACAGACAGTGAGCGGTAGAACAAAACAGAGCATGGAGCTGACTCTTTGTATTTTGGTTAGCGATCATAATATTGTTTTGTAAAGGCTATGAACCTATTGTATTTAGGTCATATACATGTTAATATGATTATATGTAAACACTCTTGAGCCAATTCATTTGGAAGCATTGTATGTAAATAGTTATAGGATGACTTAATGAATAGTTTTGTATGCACATATAAATAAGACATGCGCCCTTATAATTAAGTATGGAATGAGATAGAAAGTTGACTGGAGAAGAGAAAAGGTATGTGAAGAGTAGTTAGAATGTTGTAGTGCTTTACAAGAGGCTAAATCATCAGTGCACAAAAGGAACTAATCAGACAAGCAGTGTCACAACAACAGTTCACCTTGCAGATATAGTGTGCATTTGAGATCCAGAAGGTTGTAGCCTTCACTACTTGAGCAGTAAGCTCTAGGATAGTGTGTCCCCACCCCTAATAGGGTTATTGTAAAAGAATCCTAACAGGGTCTGATCCTTGACTAGGTTACTGTACTAAAAGCATTTGTAAAGATCAACTCCTAACATGGTTGTAAGATCTTCTAACAAGGATTATAATACACTAGCGCAGTTCTTCGTGGGTGTCAATTCCCATCAGGGTTTTTACCTATTTGGGTTTCCCCATAATCATATTTGGTGTTATGTGTTGTGGTTGTTTATCTTACTTGCATTGATATTCAATTCAATAATTAAGCAATAAAGTTAAGATTCAAGATATCAAAAAAAGTAATAATATATAGAACACTGATTCACCCCCCCTCTCAGTGTTCCCATTCCTAAAATCATTGAAATCCATACTTGTGAATGGTTGAGATAAGTTGTAAACACCTCTTTTGAATCAATTTTATAGTTATTTCATTGATTTGGTGCATTTCCTTTTGAATGGTCTGAAATAGTGCTGGGAATTGTCTTGTTTTAAGATGTAAATGGAATGATCCATCCCCTTTTTGTAATTACTATCACTTGGGGATGTATAAAATCATTTTATTATAGAATTATAACAATTTTAATGAAGGAATAAGAAGGAGTTTGCAGGTCAGAATTGATTGGAGGAGTTCTTGGGGGTTGAGGAGTGACTAGGGGTCATTGAAATGAAGCCATAGGTATAGCAGCGGAGAATCAAGCCCTTGGATGTGGTCATTTTATGATTGAATCCATATAAGAATGGTATAAGAATGGAAAAACAACTTTCATTTGGTTGGTATGGTGTTGGGAGGTCATACATTGAGAGAGCCCTAGTTTATAGGGGGTTTTAAGACCAATTTAGGGCTTTCATATCTAGAAGTGTCATAGAGTTGAATTGATGGAATGTTATTCTAATTAGATCCATTTCATAGGATTTTTGAAGAGGGAAAGATTTGGGAGATTACCCATGATAGGGTTCCTTTGTTAAATGGGTGAATTAGGCCCCTCTAGCAAAACATAATCAACAAGTTTAAAGTAGTTTGTCTCAAAACAAGTTGGTTCCCATTTGGGATATGTTTTAAAACTTCCAAAAGGGTATCTAGATCATTGATTATTTTTTGAAGTCTTTTGGGTAGTTGTGGAGAAAAATGCCATTTTATGACTGGTGAAGGTTACTAGGAGCAGTCCTAGAATGACAGTTTGCTAGTTTGGAGCCAACCAATGCAAGTGCATTGGGTGAAGCCTAGATAGTGGAAACTTATGAAAGATGTTTGATTTGAGAAGATTGTCTCACTTTTTATTGATTGTTCTTTTATTTCTATAAGGGTATGGGTTCAGAGTGTCTTACACACCACCTCTACATCACATTCATATTCTAATAAAGTTTAAATCATATAGTAATAATATACATCAATAAACATACAAGAATACTTATAAGGCATGGGAAATTTACAAAGCATAAGACATCCACATAAACATAAATTAGTATACATCAATACACCAAACACATGAATTGCATACCTAAAACATAAAAAATATATATTCATAGAGCATGAAGCCAAATATATATGTCCAATAATGTCATACATTGAATATATCCAATATAGTTAAACTAGCTTCCTCAAAGCCAAATGGATGTACAATATACAAAAAATATGTCCACTAATGCCATATATGCATAAAATCTATATCCCTAATCTAGTCCTTTCCTGCCAGGGGAAGAAAACAAATCATGAGCTATCTTCGATCATTATGTCGATGGAGATGTAGTGGATGTTATAGTCTTCCGAGTGCGCTCTCTAGTCCTCCTGTCTAGACTCTTTTGCAGCTCAAGCTGATAAAAAAAAATTTAAGCATCAATAACTAATATACATCAAAATTGAATTATACAATGACATAAAATAGAATATTCACTTACCACTAGCAAATAGTCACTATGTACATCCACCGAAGGTGTATGTTGACGATATGGAGTAATAAGTCTCTAAAACAATGATCAAAATAATAATTAAAATACATACATGAATATCATTATAAAATTCAATACAAAATATGAAAATAACAATTAAAATTAAGTGATCTCTTTCATACCTTAGTTAGTGCCTCAGAACTAGCTACTACTGTAGCTACTCTACGATCCAAAGTATCATGAATAGAAGGAGGAGTATCTGATGTCAATAACCGAAAATGAAACAATAAAAATATTATATAGTTATCAAGATTACATATATTTTTTACAACCCTACTAATGAGTAAATGATACCTCCATGAAGGTTCCACTGCGTCCTTCGGTGTGTGGTGTCGATGTCAAATTCCAACATTCAAATAGTTCACATGTACATGGAAATTTATAAGACAACCACTCATATAAGAATGTACTACTAGCACATTAATTATAATGCATTATAACATATATACCTATGGACTCAATAATGACATGACAAAGCCAGGTGAAAGAATGTGATCACTGCAATGACCACTTTCCCTCTGGATTTTGATCATAATTTGTCTAGTAATTTAGTTATTCATTCATTTATTAATTAAATATAATCAAGTAATTCAAATTAACATGCAAATAAAGATACCTCAAGGAAAGTGGCATGATGCCCTTCATTGTCTATTGTGAATGTCAATGGTCCACCAATGAACTAATGCACATGCACAATAAGTTATGATACAATCTTTCATATAATTACATAATAATCAAATATATTAATTAAAATGTTTTATTCGATACATACTTGTGGAGTTGATGATGATGTGTAGAAGGGGACTGAAGGATCATTGCCACTGCCACCACCACCGACACTCTTGCCCTAAATTTTGATCATAATCAATAGATACTAAATTAATTAGTTATTCTTTTATAAATGAAATATGATCAAATAAATTTAATGAGCTTAGAAATATTTACCTATGTGTCAATGCCAAATGTCATATTTATAAAATCATTAGTCATCATTCCATGATCCTCTTCTTGTCTCTTGACAGTACCAAATGTGCACAAGGATCCACATGATCGACAAATATGCCCCCTGAAAAATTGACCATGGTCACCCTCAACTAAAGGAGTGGCACACTGAATGAGAGTCTCTATCAGAGCACTAATCATGTCTAGTGTGTCCACCTCTACATGTTCCTTCACAAGGGAAGGAATACTAACATGATCCACCTATCGCTTGCCAATAGGAACCCTAGGTGCATTAGGGTCGCGATGTGCCCCTATTTTATCAAATGATGACCCCCCCCCCTCTACCCTAAGAATCTAGAAAGTCAAAATAATTTGGCACCTCCTTGAGTACAAACTCGCAATAGAGTTTCCTCAAGGAATATATAGGAACCTCATGATTGTTACAGGGAGGGGAATCAAAGACCATCCACCATCTCTCGCAAAAGTTATTTTTTATGTCTTTATTCAAGCACCAATGAATTGGTAACCTCCTTGTTGTAGTTCTAAGATTATCAGTGTCCCCTGGTTATTTAAAGAGTTTGCAAATGTCATCTTTTGTGATTTTTTTCTTTTTTATGTCCTTATATGATAATTTATTTGCATAATATTATTTTTTCTCTTCTCTTTTATCATGCCATAAATTAAGTTTCCCACTAACCGAGCCTACGTGGGTCAAGATTGATTCCAATGATTTTGCAAGTCTTTCCCTTCCATAATTTGTAGCAATATAATCTTTTAACCTCCTAATTAAAGATTCTAATTCTTTTTTCCCTCTTTCAATTTGTTGATCAAATTTTCTTATGTTCTTGGAGGAGGTTTCTTGATTGGTGGAGGTGGTTGAGGTTCATTTTCTTAGTTATTTTATTCATTCATTTGTTCATGAGGAGAAGATGGAGGGTTTGGTTGAGGGTTTTGTTTAGGAAGATCATTTCTTCCTAGCAATTAAAAAAAATCAATTTTAAAATCTTAATTACACTTAAAATCTAAGAAAAGAAATTTTAACAAAACAAATTTCCTCAAAACTGAAATTTCAATACAAATAAGAGGCATGGGCTGTAAAAACACTTACCTCTTCTTCCGGTTCGAACTTGACAACATCGTGGAGCCATTCTTTATCAAATTTGATGGATTGAACAAGCAAAATTTTAGTGCACATGCGTTTGGGAAGCCCTCTTTTGCTACAAACGTGGGTTTGTGGCATGAAAATGGGCTTTTCAAATGCACCAAAAAAATTTATAGTATTTTACATAGGGCGTGAACCCTATAGTGTGCACACGCTATGTTTTGAATTGCCCAAGCCATAGCGCTTGCACACTATAGGGCACACATGCTTTAGTGCGTACACACTATGTCCATTGGGGGGACAAAAAGGAAAGTGGCACCTTTTGAGTCCCCCATGTTTGTGCATATACCCCTTGTTAGAAAGTAAAGTCCACAAAGATAACTAAGAGGGGGGAGGTGAATTAGTTATTAGATAAATATAACTTTTATCAACTTCAATAGATTTTAACCATGTAATAAATGTAACTAGCAAAAATAGAAAGATATACATGCACAATGACACAAGATATGTTGACTAGGGAACCTCTTGATCAAAGAGTAAACCCTGGTTGGAATGATTCCCACAAAAGATGAACTAATATGAATATTCCTTGTTAAAGGATGGACTCTGTTAGGAGTCTTATGAAATACATTTAGTACATATGAATCCCCGTTAGGAGATTTTGAATCCCTTTTAAAAGATTCTAACTCTGTTAGGAGTTATGAAAGACAGAAGGACCCACTACCCAAATAGCTTCAGGGTAAGATCACCGAACTCACTATCCAACTGATCTTGTATTACTTAAAAAAATAATACCAAAATATTAATGATATCAACAATTCAATACTCCTTCTCTGACTATGCCAAACCGCACTAACTCCTTCTTTAGATCTCAATACTAGATCTCAGTACTTCGCATATCCTCTTTCAACAATTTTTCTTTCACAATACACTTAAATTCATCACATTCCATATTACAACAAGGAATACATTCCTTCCTTTATACCACACTCAAGTAATTACAAATGAGTCAGCATACAAATTAAAAAATAAAAGTTTTCACAGGTTACATCAAAATTACACAAAACTGTCAGGTTCCAATCAATATAATTCTTCACTCGTGCAACCTTGAATCTTGCACTATCAACCACATCACTATCAACATGTCTCCAATTTCTCTCTAACTATGCATAACCAGATTCCATTCCGATTAGGAGATATCATCCGATTTCCACAAATCGCTACTCAGGAACACTGCCTGAATACTGCTTCCAATGATTTCCTCATAACTTCCATGAATAAATGAATTAATATCCATGCTCTTAACCATGATCTAATAATAAATCATAGAATAAGTCCAAGTGCACTAACACATAGCTTCATCTTCAATATCCCAAGTGCACTAACTCAAACACTGTCTGCTTCTCTGCTAATCTTCAGTAGATCACTATGTTGACATCAATGACAATCACAGTCATGAATGCAACAACAATTGCTATAGAATGGCTGCTAATACTCCCCCATAGGATATATTCAACATTAATTCCTAACAATCTCCCCCATTGGCATTGATGGCAACATAGATGAAAAAACATCCAAGTTCCATAAATCCAATCACTGCAACACTGCTGCTCTAAAAATGCTTCAAGTCTTCTTCATCAATCAAATCTTGCTTCATTTTCCTATTTAGTTCTCTCCAACATATGGTACAAATGGTTTTTCATGTACACTTCTCCCCCATTGACATCAATGACAAAAATTTCATCATTATGTCAACAACAACTTCAATGTCAAAGACACTATTTAGAAAACACATTCACTAGAGTCCTCATGACTTAGCTCAAATACACATACTCCCCCATAGAGGAAGTACCAACATCTAGTATAGAATAAAAATAGGGCTCATATACCATTGGATGGATGCAACAATCTGCATCACTTCTCAAAAGTAGGTTGGGGCATATCCCCAAGCATACCTCTCACATACTCAAATGTATCCTTAGGCAAAGGTTTTGTAAATATGTCTGCAATCTACTCCTTTGTGCTTATGTACTCAAGTCTGACTTCTTTCTCTACTACTTTCTCTCTCACTACATGATACTTTATCTCTATATGCTTTTTCTTAGAATGTAACATAGGGTTCTTAGACATACTAACTGTGCTGGTGTTATCACTATGTATAACAACGGGTTCAACAAATTTTATTCCAATATCCTTCAACATTTGCTTCATCCAAATTATTTGGTTACAATTGTTTGCTACTGCTACATATTTTGCTTCTTCTATGCTTTGTGAAATACAATTCTACTTCTTGCTTAGCCAAGAAACCAATCTTCCTCCAAGGAAAAATGCTCCACCACTAGTACTCTTTTTATCATCAACACTACCTCCCCAATTAGCATATGTATATGCACATAGGGTAAAATCATCAGATTTTTCATACCACAATCCATACTCAGGTGTGCCTCTTAAGTATCTTAGTATTCTCTTTACTGCTACATAATGTGATTCTCTAGGTTCAGCTTGAAATCTTGATACAATTTCAACTAAATGTGCTATATCAGGTCTTGTATGATTAAAATACTACAATCCTCCAATCATAAATCTGTACTTCTTCTGTTCCACTGCAAGAGTCTCATCTATGCTAGATAACTTATGTCCAGTTACCATAGGTGTTCCAATAGGCTTACAGTTCTCCATTCCAAATCTCTTCAATAAATCATTCAAGTACTTTGTCTGACTTACAAAGATACCATCACTGTTCTGTGTTATCTGTAATCCTAAAAAGTATTTCACCTCACCAATCATACTCATTTCAAATTTAGTCTTCATTTCATCTACAAATATATCACTATCTTCATCTTCTCCTCCAAAGATAATATCTTCAACAAAATTTACTACAATCAACAAACCATTTTCAATTTCTTTTGTATATAGTTTGCTATCAGATGTGCCTTTTGTAAATCCTAATTTCAACAAATACTTATCCAATCTCACATACCAAGTTCTAGGTGCTTGCTTCAGTCCATATAAAGCTTTCTTCAATTTACATACCATGTCTCCTTCTTGAGTTAAAGGAAAACCTTTAGGCTACTCAATGTAAACTTCTTCCAATTCTCCATTCAAAAATGTTGACTTCACATCCATCTGATACACTTTGAATTTCTTAAAAGCTGCATAGGCCAAAAATATTCTTATTGCTTCAATTCTTGCTACTGGTGCAAAAGTTTCTTCATAGTCAATTCCTTCTTACTGTGAGTATCCTTTACATACCAATCTAGCTTTGTTCCTTACCACTTCTCCTTGTTCATTCATCTTGTTTCTGAATACCCATTTTGTTCCTATAACATTCTTATCTTTAGGTCTAGGGACCAATTCCCATGTCTTGTTCTTTTCAATCTGATCTAGTTCTTCTTTCATAGCTTTAATCCAATGTTCATCTTCACAAGCTTCACTAGTAGATTTAGGTTCAATTTGAGAAATCAAACATAACTGTTCTTGTACCTTATTTTGAGTTTGAACTCCTTTGTGTATGCTTCCAATAATCTTCTCAACATGATGATTCCTTGATAGATTCTTGTTAGGTGTCACTGTCTTAGATCTTACTTTAGGTGTCAGTTCTTCAATTACCTCACTGTGGCTTTCATTCAATAAATTACTATCAGTTTCATAAAATAATTCAATAGTCTCAGGGTTAGGTCTAGGATGAGTTCCTTCATCTGATTCATAATCAAGCATTCTTTCCTGAATTCTAAACTTTTCAACTTTAACATTTGCGCTCTCAATAATAGTCTTAGTTCTCTTATTGTAACACCTATAAGCTTTGATCTTCAATGAATAACCAAGAAATATACCTTCATCACTTCTAGGAGCAAACTTTCCTATGTCATCATCTCTCTTAATATAACATTTTCTTCCAAAAATTCTAAAATACTTAACTAATGGTGCATGTCCAAACCATAGTTCATAGGGTGTCTTTTCTATGTCTTCTTTGATTTTTACTTTGTTCATTGTATATATGGTTGTGTTCACTACTTCTCTCTAGAATATCTTCACTAAGTCATTCTCAAATAACATAGCTCTTGATGCTTCAGTTACTGACATGTTTCTTCTTTTTGCAATACCATTTTGTTTAGGTGTCCTAGGGGCTGAAAACTGTCTCTTAATACCATTAACTTCACAAAAGATGTTAAATTCTTTAGGAGTAAATTTTTCACCTCTATCCGATCTCAAACATTTAATCTTCATTCTAGATTCATTCTCAACTTTATTCTTAATGATCTAAAACTTATCAAATGCTTCAAATTTTTCTTTAAGAAATGCAATCCACATCATTCTTGTAAAGTCATAAAAAAGAATCATAAAATACATTTCTCCATAGAATCCTCTATTCCTTGTAGGACTGCTCAAGTCTGTATGAAAAATATCCAACTTCTCTACTATTGTAAATTTCTTACTGGGAATTGAGCTTCTCTTTTGCTTAGCCATCACACATTCTTTGCACATCATGTTAGTAGGCTTCATAATTTTAAGCAAATCTCTTACTGCAAGAGTAGTACTTACTTTCACAATGTTATCAAAGTTTATATGACAAAATACTCTATGCCATAACCAATTGTCATCAATCTTAATAATCAAACATGTCATCTCAGTAGGATTCAACTGAAATACATTACCTCTGGTTCTAGATCCAATAGCAATTAGATTTCCATCTCTGTCTTTTATCACACATGTTTTCTCAGTAAACCAAACTTGATATCCCTTATCAACTAACTGTCCAACACTTAAAAGATTATGTGTCAAACCATCCACAAAGTAAACATCATCAGTATTAGTCTTTCCATCAAGAGTAATAGATCCTATACCTTTAATCAAACAAGGTACATTGTTTCCAACTCTAACAACTCCATCATAATTGTTAAACTTTATGAACATTTTCATGTCTCCATTCATATGATGTGAACAACCACTGTCTATAATCGAATTAGCTTTCTTTTCTACTTGAGAGACTAAAGCCTCTTCTTCCTTAATTTCAATTTTGTGATTTTCTTCTTTAATTGTTACAAATCCTATATCATCATTGTTCTCAGTATCACTTTCACTCAAATATTTCTCCAAACTAGTTTCAAATTCTTCATCATTTTTATCATAACATTTGTTAGATCTTCTAGGATTAAAGTTCTTCCTATACTTGACTCTTTTAGGATATTTAAATGCAAAATGACCATATTCTTAACAATTCCACCATTAAATTTTTTTCTTACCATCTAGTTCTCTCTTCACAAGCAAGGCAATACCTTCTTCAATCTGCCTTTCTTCTTCATGTCTAGGTCTACTGCTGCTAGCATAATCTCCATTCACACTGATTCTTCTGGACAAAGTAGGATGAACACTAAGAGTATTGAATGCTATCTCCATTCTAGGCAGGTCTCCTGATAACCTCAGGTTCATTTTAGATACTTCCAATCTTCCAAGAAGAGTCTCTCTTGTAAAGTTCATAGTACAAGGTATGAATTGTTCAATAATTTTTGTTGTCTACTTAAATGTAGGAGTCAATGTCCTCAGAATTTTCCATATCACTTCATTCTCTATCTTTGTTCCACCATAAGATTTTATACCTGCAACAATCTCTAACATTCTACCAATATAGCTTCTAACAGATTCATCTTCCATCATTCTTATATCTTCAAAAGCACATATCCAATTATGTAATCTAACTTTCTTTGCATGTTGATCACCTTCAAAAGTAGACTATAAAGCTAACCAAATTTCATGAGATGTTTTCAAATATTTTACTTGACTGAACTCATTCTCCAGAAGGGCTGATAGGAGTGCTTCTATAGCAAGTATGTTACACATTAATAGATCTCTTTCATCATTAGTACATGTTTCAATGTTATCCTCATAAATGATAGTCTTCCCATTCTTTGTAATCAACCAATAACCCGGTCCTAAACACAGTAGAGGTGTCTTCATCTTTTCTTTCCAACTATCAAAATTTACTCCATCAAACTTAGGGCTTTCTTTCCTGAAATTTGCCATGGATCTCCTTAAGCTGTTAAAATTTTATTTCAAGGACATGCTGCTCTGATACCAATTGTTAGAAAGTAAAGTCCACCAAGATAACTGAGAGGGGGGGGGGTGCATCAGTAGATCACTATGTTGACATCAATGACAATCACAGTCATGAATGCAACAACAACTGCTATAGAACGGCTGCTAATACTCCCCCATAGGATATATTCAACATTCATTCCTAACACCCTTATATGAAAATAAAGTGCAAGCTAATCACAAAATGCTCTTTTTTTCATTTTTTTTTCTCTTGACCTAGTCAATAAGATGGGATTTGTTTGCTTCTCTGCTAATCTTCAGTAGATCACTGTGTTGACATTAATGACAATCATAGTCATGAATGAAACAACAACTGCTATAGAATGGATGCTAATACTCCCCCATAGGATATATTCAACATTCATTCCTAACACCCTTATATGCAAATAAAGTGCAAGCTAATCACAAAATGCTCTTTTTTTCATTTTTTTTTCTCTTGACCTAGTCAATAATATGGGATTTGTTTGCTATGTGTTGGTGTAATTAAATATTCCTAATTACAATTTACTTAATATTAATTAGGATAATGTATTGTATAGTAATTTTTCATTGAGACACCTAGGAGTTTGCACCTCAATTAAGCACATGCTGTAGAAGAAATTCCACTTTAGGTGTGAGAGCCACCTTTAGTGCTCATATCACATTATCATCCTAATCCTATTGCACATACTTCATTGCATAATGGAGTATGATCCACATTTTATGGACATGTGATTACACCTAGCATAGGTGATAGCTTATCAACTCCTTATCATTCTCTCTTATCGCCTTTCCTATATAAGGAGGCCTATTATGTAAATAATTCAATTCATTGGATCAATTCAATCATCAATCATTGCATTCATATCACCTCTCTTATATTTGTGCTTTTCTTTAACATGTAGATCTTTGGTTCAATCTTTTCTATTTGCAAATTCTTACAATATGATTTCATCCCCAAAAATTAAAATGCAAAGAAGAGACCCATACTAAAAATAAGAGAGATTTCAAAAAATGCAAAATTTTCAAAAATATCTCTTAATTTGTGCCCTAGAGACCCATTTAACCAAAACATACTAGTTTTCATAAATTGACTATTTGAGCCATGTTCTTGGATCTAAATTAAAAACACCAAGAAGTAACCCCCTGCATAATTATTTGACCTTTCTAAAACTATAAATGTCTCCTATAAATTCATTGATTTGTGACCAAAAATGAATTTTCATGAAAAATTAATAAAAAATTATAACTCACAGAAAAATGATCATAAATTTTTTATTTTCAGACTGAGACATCTCTGATCTATCTCTTACGTAAAATTTTTTTTAGATAAAAAGACCAATCCATTTGGAAGATATGACCAAATTTTTCAAAAACCTATAGTTTTTGCCTTCAAGTCAACCTACGCAAGGGTTAGCCTTAAAAACCAAAGTGAGTATCCAAATTTTGTGGGTTATCCCCATGATGGGTGCCAAAAAATGTGAGCCAAAAAGTGTCACCATCATGGATGCAACTCTTCCACTCAATGTTCCCATAATCCTCGGTCCCAGGAACCTCGCCACTCTCCTGGCGATGGGAATGATGGTTGACATCCTTGCTCAGCCTCTCCACCATGATGCAGTTTTGACTAGTCTATTGTTTCTCTTATTGTTGGGTGGCTTGCCCTTGGTGGTGACTCTTCATGGCCTGCTACCACCTATTTTAAATGGTTCCCTCGCCTGACCTTGGCCATTTCACCTTCATAGACCAAGGAGGAAAATGAAAAAAGAAAAAGATGCTACTGATGATGGGTGGTCTCTTCTTGACTTGCCTATGGACCCCAATGATGGATGGGGAAAAAAAGATGACAGTTATGACCCACCTCCCTCAGCTGGTACAACTTGGGTTTCCTGAGGTGGTTTTTTTTTATGAATAGTTTCATAGCCTTTGGACCAATGGTCGTGTGACTCTTGTGGGGTGATCTTGTATCCCCTAGACTTTTTTTGTAAATATTTACTTTAATATATTAAATTAATAGTAAACTCTTATTCATATTTTTAAAAAAAAATTTCATTTCAAATTCTTCCAAAGATAATATTATCAACAAAAACCTCAACAATGAGAATATTATCATGATCAACCATGATCATTGACAATAGTACCTTTGTTAAATCCAAGTTTTAGTAGATACTTATCCAATCTTGTGTACCATGATCTAGGGGTTTGCTTCAATCCATACAAAGGTTTCTTCAATCAGAAAACCATATTTATAATTTGATCAGTCAATGGAAATCCATACCATTAAAAAATGTAGACTTGACATCCATCTGATATACTTAGAAATCTCTGCAAGAAGCATAAGAAAAAAATAATCTTACAGCTTCTATTCTATCCATAGGAGAAAAAGTCTCCTCAAAATCTATACCTTCCATTTTTTAATATCCTTTGCAAACAAGCCTTTCCTTATTTTTGATCACTTCACCATCTTTATTTAATTTTTTTCAAAAAATCCATTTAGTTTCAATTACATTATTATCCTTAGGTCTGGGAACAAGATCCCATATTTTATTTTTCTCAATCTAATTTAACTCTTCTTTCATTTATTTTACCCAATGTTCATATTAACATGCTTCATTGACATCTTTAGGTTCAATCTTTGAAATCAAACAATACTCAAATCTATCTTCAATAACCTTTCTTCTAGTTTGAACACCTTTATTCTTATCACCTATCATTTGATTTTCAAAATGATTCAACCTTACATACCTATGAGTCTTAGTATTTGCATGAATTATGAACTCTTGTGTATCTTCTTAAACATCATTTTCACTAGTTTCTTCATCTTGATTTCCTTGAATAATATGAACTTGATTTTGACTCTACGATTTCATTCCTTGATTTGTATTGTCATCCTGATCATTTGAGTCATATCCACAAGATCTAGACTATTTCTAATTGCATTCATCTACCTTGACATTTTTACTCTTAACTATCTTTCTCAATTTGTTATTGTAAAATCCGTATTCCTTTCTTTTTGTAGAATAACCGATAAAAATTCCTTCATCACTTATAGCAACAAACTTTCCTAAATCTTCATCTCTTTTGATATAAAATTTTCTTCAAAAAATTCTAAAATATCTCATAGTAGGAACATCTCCACACCATAATTTATAAGGAGTCTTACCAATATTACCATTTATTTGTTCTTGGTTAAGTGTGTAAACTACAAGACTCATATATTCTCTCCAATAGGCATGAAAAACATTTCCTTCAATTATCATTGTCCTTGCAATGTCTAGAATAGTTCTATTCTTCCTCTCCAATACACCATTTTGTTTTTAGGTTTATAGAGTAGATATCCATCTCTTAACTCTATATGCTCTTCACAAAATGCATTAAACTCATTGAATGTGAATTCACCACCTCTATCAGATCTCAGACACTTTACCTTTAACCCTATCTTTGTCTCAACCGTAGCCTTGCAGATCTTGAATTTATCTAGGGTCTCAGATTTATACCTTAAGAAAGTAATCCACATCATCCATGAATATTCATCAATCAACAACATGAAATATTTGTCACCTTGAAAAATTGTAGTTCTAGATGGACCACATAAATTAATATGCACAAGATCTAACAATCCTTTAGAAGAATAAGTTTTTCTCTTGAAAGTAGATCTAGTTTTTTTACCCATCTGACATTCCTTACACATAGAATTATTTAGTTTCAACAACTTAGAAATGTCTTTCATAGCTTTAAAGTAGTACTTATCTTGACAATATTATAAAAATTTACATGACACATCCTCTTATGCTACAACCAACTTTCTTCAATCTAAGAAATCAAATATGTTTTCTCAACACTATTCAAATGAAAGACATTACCTTTACTTTTTGTACCTAAAGCACTCTCAACACCAATATTTCCCAAAATTCTACACTTGCCATTCTTGAAATGCAGATGATAACCCTTGTCAACTAACTGTTCAACACTCAACAAATTATTCTTTAGATCTTCAACATATTAAACATCATCACTACTGTTCTTACCATCAACAGTAGTGGATCCTCTGCCAAGGATCACATAAGGAGTGTCATCACCAAATCTTACAATACCACTATTGTACCTTTTCTAACTTTACAAAATTTCTCTTGTTACCTATCATATGAAGTGAAAATCTAGTGTCAATCACCCATTCATATTTATCTTCAAATCGTGCAACTAGAGATCTTTCCACATTTATGCAACTACTAGAATCCTGATTTTATTCTTCCTTGATAGCAATGAATACCCATTGATCATCACCAAAAATATGCAATAACCCTCCCGTCCCCCCCCCCCCCCCCCCCCATAAAGTTATGAAATATTTTGAACCACCTTCATCAGACTCATCATCTATCACACTTTCATCAACAACATAGTAATATTTCTTCTAATATCTAGGTTTGAATTTTCTAGATTTGTGCTTTGGAACTCTTTTCAGACACCTTGAAGAAAAATGGCCAATCTTATTGCAAGAAAAAAAACTTAAGATTCAATTTACCTTTATACTTACCAGCACCTTTTGGAAATCTCTTAGCAATAAGGGCTTCAAGCTCTTCTAGTTTAGACTCTTCTTATTCAATATCTTCCATCTCTTTTACATATCTAGATACTCTTGTGGAAATTTATCTTGAATCATACCTCTTCTTGTCCTTAGAAATAATAGCCTTGAATGAAGATTCAACTTTTAGAAGGGAATCACCAAACTCACTCATCTCAAAAGCTAAAATCTTACCAATCAACATGTCTAGATAGTCATATTTTTCACAGTCCGGATCTTCTCAACAGAAGCAACTTTTTATTTTTAGGAAGGACGTAAAGATATTATCACCTAAGAAAAAATCTATGGTTCATCCAAATATCCACTAGTACATCTGTTACCAAAAAAATGTTCATTTATCTTCTACATGTAAGTAGTAATGTTCTCATCTTCACTCATTTCTAATGTCTCATATTTTCTTTTCAGGCTCTGTAACTTTGCAAGCTTCATATAAGTGTCACCTTCATACAATATTTATAACTTCTTCCATATCTCATGAGAAGTCTTCAATTCCATCACATTTGTCATCTTAGTATCATTTAGGGCACTCAATAATTCTTCCTTAGCTCTAATGTTATATTAAGCCTTCTTCTTCTCACCAAGAGTAGTAGTAGAAATATTTGTAGGAAGAACATATGGATTCTTAGTAATCTCCCAATAGTCTTCACCAATGCATCTCAAATAAAATTCCATGTGATGCTTCCAAAGATTTTAATTTGTGCCATCAAATCTCAGACTATCCTTCTTGAAATCTACCATCCAGCTGGATCACCTCAAGCAATTAAGCTTCCCAGAGAGGAACTATTCTCTGATACCAATTGATGGAAATATGGTAGCACACAACTGAGAAGGGGGGGTGAATCAATTGTTTCAAAAACTCCACAAATTCAATAAAAAATTAACCTTAACTTCATATTTGATAAATAAAAAATTAAACACAAATCCACAACACATCAAGAACACATAACACCAAGATTTTTTTGTGTGGAAACCCAGTCAAGGGAAAAACCAGGTGGGATGAACCCATAAGATGATGTAATCTATTAAAAAATCACTATACCCTATTAGGAGTATGTTGCTAAACAAGTTTGTCACTTTGAGTACTACAAATTGATCCTATTTACCCTGCAAGAAGTGACAACTGTGCCAGTAGTTGGAGATATTACAATAAGATCAGATTAGATTGCAATCTCCCTCTGTATTTGAGAGGGGAAGCTCCCTTGTATAATGGGGGTATTTGGTATTTTTGTATACTTTTCACTTGAAAGTAAAAAAGGAGACAAAATAGAACTAAAAAACATGGTTAACATAAACCCCAATAAAAGACATATAAATACTAGTTGAGATTCACAACGTATAATGATTCCAAAGGGGTTTTTATGCTTATAATGTAATAATGAAAAAATATGGATGACATCTTGACATGTGAAAATATAGGTTATTCCAACATATTCACATTAAGATACCAAGAAATGAATGAATTTCATCACATTGATTATATAGGTCAGAAAGACTATTGGATTTTACCATTACATAAAGAGATTAGCAATTTCAACATAAAAAGAATAAGAAATAATAACTCATGAATAGACAAATGATTAAATGCATTCTTCATTGTTTCTTTGAAAATATACAAGTTCAAAACCTCTTTTGTTCATAGTGTAAACCCAAAAGCCAGTTTGGAAATTCTTCCTTTCTCTCCCCTTTTCCAAAAAGTCTTCCCCCATTTACATTATAGAAGCCTTGTATTTATAGGCTCATAGAGTAATTACCTTGTAACCACTTAGGATAACCACCCAACTGATTCATGTAACTACCTAACTACCTCATGTAACTACTTGAGGTAATACCAGGTAGTTATCTAAGACAAATTCTTAGAATAACCATTTGGAGAAACTTCCAAAAGTGTTCACTTAGAATAACTTCCCAATTTAGAATAACTATTTTCAGAACATAAGTTAGGATTAACCTAATTTTTACAATCAGCTCAAAATTCATCTTTAATTATGGGTAAGTGCACAAAGATGGGGGACCAAAAAGGGGGTATAAGATGCCACTTTTTTCCTGAAATCAACAAACTCTAAACTTAAACAAGAAATTGAAGATAGTTAGACTCAAAATTTTAAGATGCGGCAAGAACAAGAGTTGTAATAATTTGAATCTAGTTCGTAAAATACTAATTTATTTTGAAAATGGTGCAAATTAAGGCCCTCAAAAAGGGGGAGCAAAAAATGTGGTCCTATTTTTTATGAAAAAACATAACATAGCGTCTGGTGTGCTCCCCCTAAAATGTTAACTTTTTTTTTGAATTTTTTTAATTGCTTCGGTGAGAAGTTAGCTAAAACCATGTAGTTTATCCTGGATTTTTTTGCTAATTTTTTGATGAATGTATAATTTTTGATGAATTTACAAAGTGCACACATCCTGAAAACATGAAATTTCTATGTGCTCCCCTAGAAATCATTTAAAAATAATTAAAAATCATTTTTTTTTTAATAAGTTTGAGGAATATTTCATTCAATAAGGTATGTTAGTTTAAAGGAATTCAGTTGTGTATACTAAGAAGTTCCATGAGAATTAATCTGATTAAGGAAAATCATTGTGGTGGATTGGCTGGACATTTTGGAATTGATAAGACATTGAGTTTTCTTAAGGAAAAGTATTATTGGCCACATATTTGTAAGGATGTTCAGAAGTTTGTAAGGAGTTGTGTAATTTGTCAAGTTGCAAAAGGAGTAAGTCCAAATACTAGATTGTATACACCTATTTCTATTCCTGAGAAACCTTGGAGTAACATTTGTATGGATTTTGTTCTTGGATTGCCTAAGACAACAAGAGGGTATGATTCTATATTTTTTGTTGTGGATAGATTTTATAAGATGACACATTTCATACCATGTAAGAAGACATCAGATGTTGTGCATGTTACTGAGATTTTCTTCAAGGAGATTGTTAGATTGCATGGATTACCCAGGAGTATTATCTTTGACCCAGATAGTGCATTTGTTGGTTATTTTTGGAGGAATTTATGGAAGAAGATGGATACTAAGTTGAGGTTTAGTTCTACATTCCATCCACAAAGAGATCGACAGACAAAGGTTGTGAATAGAAGCTTAGGTAATTTTTTAAGATGTTTAGTTGCAGATAAACCAAGTAATTGGGATATGGTTTTGGCACAAGCTGAGTTTGCATATAATAATTATGTGAATAGGAGTACAAGGGTAAAAGTACAAAGTTGTGTCACACTTTTATAAAGGAAAAGGTCAACAACACAAACTTTTTAACTTTAACGACATAAAAATGGAATTTATCTTTAAAATTTGGAGATGATGTAAACTAATGAAATGTGTAAATGTGGATGAAATTTATGCTTATAATTTTTTAATTTTTTTTTGAACAAGAATTCACATAGTTTTTTAATTTTTGAAGTCCATTTTTTACTTACTGAAAAATGCTGAAAAAATGAGGGTCTTGTTCCCACCAAAAAAGTATATATGTAAATAATATTTTTTTCCTTTGATTTCAAAATATGTTATAGATGAAATGTATAGCTAGTATAGAAAAGAAGAAAATTAGTTTTCAATGGATGTTTTCTCCGTTATAACTACTCAAAGTTGAACATACCTGAAATCGACAGTTTTCATCTCCCACCAAATTTCCCCTATCAAATCTACACCATTCATAAAAAAAATTACACATTCTTGAAGAGAACTCTCTCCTCTAGTGTTAAATATAAAATTTTAATTTTTTTGATAAGCTTTACTATTTTTGTCTATTTTTGAAGCAGCTTGTACTCGAATGTTAAAATACCTACTTGTAGTATTTTGAAATTATAATATATTAGATCTAATTAAAATACTATAAAAATTATATGATGATAATCTTGACTCAGCTCTCTAAAAAATGGTATTTTTATATTTGTCAAAAAATATCATTAAAAATATTATGAGTTATTGAAACATCACTTTTATAAAATAATTTTATTTCTTTAGTAATTGGTATACAACATGCATTTAATAGATATTTCCAATTGGAAAAGTTGAAGCACTTATCTAACTTAGCTATAATGAATCTAGCTAGACCATATGTTTGAGAAAAAAAAATTTTAGTTAGAAATACTCAAATTCAGTTGTGTTGATAAGTTAGCTTGAAATGTGACACAACTTTGTGCTTTTACCGACAAGAAAAACACGTTTTGAGATTGTTACTGGAATGCATCCTAGAGGAGTATCATATTTGAGGGATATTGTTGGGGAAGAAAATAGAAGTACCGAAAGGGAAATATTTTATGATTTTATGAAGTCTTTACATGAGGAAGTGAAGTTGAAGTTGGAACAAAATAATCAAAAGTATAAGGAAAATGCTGACAAGTCTAGGAGACATCATGGTTTTGAAGTTGATAATGAGGTGATGGTTCATTTTAAGAAGGGTAGATTTCCTGTTGGAACATACTAGAAGCTTAAAATGAAAAAGTTTGGTCCTTGTAGAATTTTGAAGAAATTTGGCAGTAGTAATGCTTATGAAGTTGAGTTACCTGATGACATGGATATATCTCCTATATTTAATATTGCTGATTTCCATAATTATCATGAGTCAGATGATGAAGTTGTTATATAAGATGATTATCCTAAGAAGTATGTTGAAGAGGTTGAACAGATATTGGACCAAAGGATTGGTATAAGCACAAGAGGAAATGATTACTATGAATATTTGGTGAAGTGGAAGAATAGACCAATGGAAGATGCTACATGGATTTCCCAATTTGAGTTGGATTCAGCTTGGGTTGTGACATCTTAATGACTTAGGAGAATCATTGCTTTCAACCCCAGTTGTCTGATGCAGGAGCATCCTAGGTTGCCTTGCTATCCTTCTCATTTTGTTCATTTTTCCAGTTATTGCCGAGTTGCAGTATTTGCCGAGTGTTTCTATGTGTCGAGTTGTTCAGTGTTGGCCGAGTAATCTTATGTGTTTCGAGTTGTTTAGTATTGGTCGAGCATTCCCTCTTATGCCAAGTGAACCTATTATTTTTTGATGCTTGGTTCTTCTTTGACCGAGTTTCTCTGTGTTTGATTCTTAGTTGGAGTTGACATATTTATTTAATTTTGGTTGTGAATTTAATGATTGGGGTCTTATCTTGGGATTTGTGCAGACCATTTTTTGGTCGGCCTTCTATCTATAATAATCTAGAATCTTCTGTAAGCTATTTTGGCAAGTATAAATAAAGATGTTTAGATGTATGGTGAAGGAGTGAGGAATTAGGGAAGAAGAGGTAGTGAGATAGAAAATAAGTAATTGATAAATCTTGTTGGTCATTGTAATACCCCAAAATTGGCACCTAATAATTTCAATCAATTTTGGTGCATTTTCTTCAATTTCACATCTTCAAAGTCATATTTACTAGGTAATTTTCTCTCTCCTACCTGACTTTATTTTGACTTGATGTCAATTACAAAAACCCTAATTTGCATTAATCTCACACTATAATTAATTCCTAAGTATTCGACTTTATTAGCTAAAAAAACCCTATGATAAATTAATTTAATTCTAAAGTCCTACGTGCTTTAAATTAAATTAAAACCCACCCCCTTTACCTAATACACATAAAAAAGGGAATTAATCTTATTTAGTTATTTGAATGGACACCTCTTTATTTGAATTTAATAATTCAAATTACTCGAATGGTCACCATATGTGGCAATATTCCATTCTTTAATTAAATAAATCTTTGAATATGTGTCTCAATTGGGAATGAAGAGGCAACCGTTCATTTTCAAGAACCTCTTCATTCTCTCCCCAGGCTTGTCTATTTAATAAACCTTCTCCTTCATTCAAAGGGGGAGCAATTTGAAAACACATAGAGTATAGCAAAATTCTGTCTCAACTATTTACATATTTTCAAAGCTTATTGCATTAATTAGTTTGCTCTCATTTAGTGTTAATTGCATCCTTCATAGTAGATTAATCTCTTCATTTCTATTAGTTAATTATCATCTTTCTTTCAAGCTTTCTTAGACTAGAATCTGCATTCTATATTTTCTTTCAAGTTATTAGATTAAAATCTGCACTTCATTTTAGATTACAAATTTCATCTCCATTCTTAGATTAATTGTACTTTGCTTATCATTATAGCTTTCAAATCCTCCATATTAACTCAGTCTTATGGTTGTTGGCTCTTCAATATGAGAGTAATTAAACATCCTGATTAATTAGGAGGCAACAAGTCTCTTCACCATAAATTTTGAATTGAGTAATCCATACTCATTCACATAATTTGATTGTGTGAGTAATGACTATGTTGCATGTGTAGTTGGATTAGAGGTCCACATTCAACTATATACATTTAGGATGATTGCATCATTTGAATCTTGTCGAAATAGTCTCATTTCAATCTGATCTAAATCAAATTCCTCACCGCTTGGGGAATCTCTTCACTAGGGGCATCTTCATGCCTCACATCTGCTCATTTGGTCATCTATCTTTTAGGTATCTGAGCAATCTAACTTAAATCTTGGGGAATCAACCTTCGTTCTAGAGATGGTTCTCAAAATCTCATTAGGTATTGGGGCAATCTAACCCTAATTCCTGAAAGTCAAGCTTCATTCTAGAGATGGCTCTCAAAATCTCTTTTGGACCGTTATTTGGGAAATCTAACCCAGGTCTTGGAGGGCTAAGCTTTGCACTGGGGAAATCTAACCCTGATTCTAGAGATTAGTCCTAAATCTGCATCTGTCATCATTTGATCAATAGGAATTGGGGAAATCTAACCCTGATTCCCATCTCTTCTCAAGTTCTCTTTTAGACTATTGTCTTCATAATCTAACTTAGACTTCGGAGAATCATGCTTCATTCTGAAGATGGTTCTGCAATTCGATCTATTTCAGTGTCTTGGCATCCTAACCTTGACTTTTGAGGTTTAAGCTCCATTCTAGGGATAATCTCAAAACCTCATTTGTCACATCAGACTATTCTTTGAATCAACACACTGCTCGCACATCAATTCAAAGAGGGGCAAATGCAATACCCCAAAATTGGCACCTAATAATTTCAATCAATTTTGGCACATTTTCTTCAATTTCACATCTTCAAAGTCCTATTTACTAGGAAATTTTCTCTCTCCTACCTAACTTTATTTTGACTTGATGTCAATTGCAAAAACCCTAATTTGCATTAATCTCGCTATAATTAATTCCTAAGTAGTCAACTTTATTAGCTTAAAAACCCCTATGATAAATTAATTTAATTCTAAAGTCCTAAGTGCTTTAAATTAAATTAAAACCCACCCCCTTTAGCTAATACACATAAAAAAGAGAATTAATCTTATTTAGTTATCTGAATGGACACCTCTTTATTTGAATTTAATAATTCAAATTACTCGAACGGTCACCCATATGTGGCAATATTCCATTCTTTAATTAAATAAATCTTTGAATATGTGTCTCAGTTGGGAATGAAGAGGCAACCATTCATTTTCAAGAAACTCTTCATTCTCTCCCCGGGCTTGTCTATTTAATGAACCTTCTCCTTCATTCAAAGGGGGAGCAATTTGAAAGCACATAGACTATAGCAAAATTCTGTCTCAACTATTTACATATTTTCAAAGCTTATTGCATTAATTAGTTTGCTCTCATTTAGTGTTAATTGCATCCTTCATAGTAGATTAATCTCTTCATTTCTATTAGTTGTACACACTCAAATGGTGCACTTATCTAAGTCATTACAACCAAGGAAATCCATTAAGAGGAAACCTTAGAAAGTGACCTAGAGCTCTGTATGCACAGAGTTGCAAGATTATTTTAAGTTTGCTCTCAGCTAGAGCTATTAAGCTAATGACCTTGCTAGTCAACCACACAATGAGATATTCAAATGAAGACAAGGGAAAGAATGCCAATATCCCCAAGAATCACTATGAAATGCAAATGCAACTAGATTAAGATGAATATGCATGCTAGAAATGAGAGATGCAAGCTAAGCTATGGAAATGAAAGTACAAGCTATGCTATGAAAAGGAAAGATGCAAGAAATGAAACTATAATAGCATGTAAATATGAAAGCCAAGAATGCTCCAAATCTCCAACGCTCCAAAATCACATAGAAAACCTGCAGCATAACATTAGTATTCAAAAGATGCATATGCAAATGAGAAGAGAGCTCTTCTTTTATAGGAAATGAAAAAGAATGGACCATGGAGATTAAGAGGCAAAAGATTTAATCAAGGGTGGAGCTTGAAAGAGGAGCAATCCATGTGCACAAATATCCTCCAATGAGAAAATAAGAGTTGACTTTTGTGTCCATATCAGACAAAAAGTGCTTTTCTTCTTTTTATAAAATAAGAATAATGCTTTATTTGGGAAACTTAGGATAAGAGGAAAAGTGGGGGCTTTTTATTTATTAAAAGGGGAGGAAATTCCTTTTAAATAAATAAAGACTTAGGATAAAATGGTTAGCCCATAAAAAATAATTGAATAAATGATAGAACTAGGATTTGATCAAGAATAAGCAATTGATGATTTTAGCAAATAATGCTAGAAAGGGGCTAATAGTCTAAGTGACCATTTTTAGGTGTATATATTTTCCCCTCTTTGACTAATGTGTGATCAATCTAGGAACACATTACATTAAAGAATAGATCAGTCAAGAAAGCAATAGATTGCAGTCTGACTCCAAAGTATGAAGTGCAGAGAGATAGAAAATCTTGCATGGTTAGCCTAGTAGCGACAGTATTGAACACTTAGGAAAGAGATGGATAGTATCAGATCTTGAGATGAGAACTAACATGTTAAGCGCAAAGATAGATCGATCAGAGAAAATGGAATGGTCAAGAATATGCTCCGGAGAATAGCCAATAGGATATGATGTGTCTGCCCCCTTGGGATCAAAAGTGAAATTAGGTAGAGGGAAGGTAGAAGCAAGAGAAACATGATCAAATCACTAGAAATCATAATTAAAGATGAAAGATGACAGAATAACCATCAAGCAGTGAAGATATGCCCCAGTCAAGACCTTAGAGAGAGATGAATTAAATGAGTGAAAGACTAGAAGGATGAGAGAGATGGAGATGAGGAGAGAAAGATGCCCCAGCAAAGATCGAATGATCAGGCCTCAAAAGGTTAGCCAACTACGCAGAAGAAGGAGAAATGTAATTTTGACAATCAAGGTGAACTTGGATTTCAATTTTGATTCCGAAATGAAGAGAAAATGATGTGATATGAAAGATAAGAAGCAAAAGAAATGATCAGGAAGAAGTGAAAGATGAGCACAATTGACCGATAGGTCCACAGAAGATGAAAGGAGATCTCTCTCCATATGCAAGATGCAAAACTAACTAACATGAACCTAAAAATGCAAGCTACTATGAAAAAGTGGTTGACTTGCAAGGTCACAATGCCAATAGACATCTAATAATCATCATCGAGCTTTATTGGTAGTGTCAAAAGACCATACAATACACACTAGTATGACTATGTGAATATGAATATGATCTATATCAGATAGAAATGTGGGAATTCCACCTAGGCACCAAAGACATGTAGGTCAAGATGACTAGTGCAGTGAGATTACCTAAGTTTGCTATCGCAAGATTATGCTTGCATTACGACATAAGAAGGTCAAGATGGCTATAAGCATGCACTCACATAAAATAGTCAAGGATAATACCTTGTAGATCCTAGGTGTCAAGTGGAACAAGCATAAATGCTAATGACAATTAGGACTAACAAAATATACCCACAAGCAAAAAAATAAATAAAACATGTCCTCATGCCCTTAGTCTTCTAGCTATGCATCATTGAAAACTATCATAGGGAGAGAAAACTCATTAAATAAATCATCATAGATAGCACACAAAGAAAACAAAGTCAAACAAGTCTCAACGAGTCAAGTGTTTAAGTGCGTGTGTGTAGGTCATAGGGTCAAACTTTGAGTATCACATCTGTTAGTGAGAAATATTGCATATCATGCTAGACTGTGGGTAAGACATCTGATAAGTGTTGAGAAACACTCAATGCTAGGAAAGTGTTGAAAAACATAATTGGGGTGGTGTTGAAAAACACCGTTGGAACCAAGTGGCCCAAGAAACCCGAATGCACAAAGAGACCCAAGATAAGCTAAAACAATTTATGCCCCTTAGACTAAGACAAGAGTCAATTCCAGGCTAGGAGAGGCAAAGCAAGAAGTGGAGTGAAGGAGTGCCATGCAAGACTGATAGACATAGGTGCAAGGGTCTCAAGCAGTGCCCATTTCCAAGTTTTCACCACTTGATAGATTTTTTCAGGACTTTTTTCAATTTTTTTGTATTTTTGCTACCAAGGTGCCTGTTTCTAGGTTTTCACCAAGGCACTTTTTCTATTTTTTTTGAATTTTTGAATTTTTTGATTTTTGTGGTGAGACATCAAAGCACCTATTGCTAGGTTTTCACTAGGATGCTCATTTTTTCAATACTGTTTATGCTTTTTAGGATTTTTTCAGCATCATATATGAATTTTTTTGGGAATTTTTTCAGGATCAATAAGAATATACAAAGAGCTCAAGAACCTCACACATAGTACTTCTTCTAATGTAGAGAATTGGTAGGCCCAGTAAGCCCTTCTCCCGCTAGCGTAGATAGCTAAGAGGCCTTAGACCCAAATGCTGTTGTGATAATACAAGGTCCTAACCAATAGTAGCCATCCGTAAGCAATTTTCAAGCTAACACAAGGTCATTAAAGTGTGATCCACATATATCATCATGGACTTTAGCTAGCACTTTTTCTAACTCATCTATTTCGAGACACTTAAGGAGAGTTCCATCTAGACCCTTCCTATAAAAGTCACAAGAGATGGGGGTAAAGTGTGAGGCGTGATGGATGAGATGGTGCTTCATATTGCATGTTAGACTTTCAGGAATAACATGATCTTGGAGATAGGAAAAGATGGTGGCATTGTAGGAATTGTGGGCAGGATAGCGTAATTCTTCCACCAGGAACTTGAAGTAGGATTTATGCTTTTTCAATTGTAAAATGGATGTTGAAGTAACCAAGGCATTAACAACTTTGAGTGGAGCTCAAAGAATGTGCTGAAATATGACAGATGTGAAATAATTCTTGAAAAATTTCACCATTTTTTTATAGAGAATCAACTTGTCAGCTTTTATTTGAGAATCATCATTTTTGAGTAGGTCTTTATTTTTACTTTTTTGAGGTTTGGATACCACCACAATGTGGTTTTCACCATCTGACCATTTCTCTTTTCTTTTGATTTGATGATTGAGATACTTTATTTTTGATTTAGTCCTTTTTGTTGCTGGTTCACTGGTGGAAGAAGTAACAGTTTCAATGGCATGTTGATCCTGGGTGGACCAAGCTATGAGATCTGATTTTGCAATATGAAATGAAGTGACTATTTCAATAGAATTTATGTGAGGGATATCATCTCTGGGGACAAGAGAGGTCAACCCTATAGGGTATGCTCTAAAAGTGTTAAGATCTAGATTTGTCATAGAAGTACTAGCATGGTCCACTAAAGCAATACATGGATTAAACTCATCAGACCCTACATGAGACTCATAAACTACGTTGGGTTGGTCACCATGAGTATGAACCACATCCACTTCCATATCCACTATGGAAGATCCATTAGAAAGAGTATCCCATTCATATTCATTTGAATCTGTTGTTATGCTTCTACTGGGATGCTTGCACCAAGAAGGTTTAGGACCTTTATAAGTAGAGGCTTCAACGTCATTATGTGTGAGATCTCATCTTTTCATTAAGCATGCAATATTTCTACGATGTCTATCAAAGCTCAATGACTCATTAGGTATAAAATTTTTGGATGTGGAGGCTTCAGCTGTATCATTAGTAGACAGGCATTCTCCTTCCCAAAGGAGTGAAGTAGAAGGAAGATTGTCTCCCATTTGAGCCATAGTGTGCAGTGGTGACTCATTTGTATCTGTGTCTGAATCACTAATCATGGGAGCATTTCTAGAACATGTAGGGAGGTCATCATTGGCACCATATCCTAGACCTATTGTAATCTTAGAGGGTCAGCCATTAGTATGACTCAAAGGCTCGACTAGGGCATGCCCATTATCATTTATAGGTCTGTGACCTTGATAGCCCATTTGCTGCAAAAATTTATAGCCTTTACCATAGCACTTAGGAGAAATAGGAGTAGCAATAGTGGTACTGTCTTCTTCATCTCTATAGATCCATTCTCTAACAGCCTGTTCTTCTCTTTCTACGTCTAGGGGTACAGACACTTGAACAAAATTACCAAAAATTGTCATGGCAGAAGCAGAAGGCTTCATCTTATCAGAAGGTCTCCCATATGATCTAGGAGAAGTAGGCATAGTAGCAATGGAATCTAGCGTGTACTCACCCATACCTAGGCTCATCATCTTAAAATTTTTCTTAGCAGCAGCCAGGGATGTAGTAGGATCATTAGAGGGTTTTTTGTGAGGAACAAACATTTTAGCAGTAGCAAGAGTATTGATAGCAATAGTATGATCCCCCGGGATCACAATTTTAGCTCCTTTATGTGGAAATTTGACACAATGATGGTATGTAGAAGGCACAACTTACATGTCATGGATCCAAGGATGACCCAAAAGAATGTTATAAGCAAGTGGGATGTCCAATACTTGGAACATAATATCTTTCATGACAGGGCCCACTCAGACAGGTAGCATGACAATACCTTTGGAAGATCTTTCAACTTCATCATATGCTTTTATAGTAATTTTCTGTTTAGGATTGACAGCAAATTCTGACAAACCCAGTTGTTGTATGACATTGAAAGAAACAATATTTAACCCAGCACCATTGTCTATCAGGACTTGGAGAACTCAGGTATGGTAGACCATAACTTCAATATGTAAGGCAAGATTGTGAGGGTGACTAATAGTGATGAAGGGTGCTCCCCTTAATACCACAAACACATAACAGAAATAGAGAAACAACAATAATATGCAAGAACAAAAAATTGGCTTCTTATTATCTCCACAAATGTGGAATTACAAACTTTCAGAATTACAATATGCAAAGCCACATGGGCATTCCCTTACAATATTTTGTAGGACAAAGCCTCGAATTATTACCCAGAACTATTCTGAACTGCCTAAGACAATAATACAGCCTCCCTTATATAGGCAATTTTCCACCGCCTGGGAAGGTTCCAGAATTTTAGCCAATAAGGCTGACCAAACTTAGAATTATTTTATTTTACATTTCATTACATCATAGTCGGCTCAAGATAACCTTTGAAACTCGAACAGAAATTTTGAAGAAAATTATTTTTTGCCATTTCAGGTGGCCCAACTTTCGAAGACCATAAGTCATCACCAGTTGACCGGATCAGCTATTATAACCCCATTTCGGAAATGCCACGAAGTGCTCTACAGGCTTGACCGGCGCAAGCGCTTGTCACCCAAATTTTTGACCTCATCCGGGGCCTCTAAAGCCTTCAAAACTGAGTTCAAAGTTTCTGTACCCTGCTGCCAATACCAAAAATCTTCAATATCTTCCAATATACACTTGATCTGGCAATGAAACTTTATTGGCAGACTTATATGACCAACATGAACCTCCAAGAAAGAAATCAGATCATTCTGAGCACATACGAAAATTACCAAAAATAGTAACTTTCCATAAATAGCAGCTCTGCACAAAATAACCCTTATTGAATACAAAAATAGAAATATTTTTGGGTGATGCAAGATTGCTCTTACACCCAGGATGCTCCTGCATCAGACACCCAGGGTAATTTGAGAAGTGACCCTGTCACGACTCAGGTGTGTAGAGGAAAATCAAGATGGCTAACCTCCTCCTTTGTCAGCCATGATGAATCTTCAACAGGCCGTCATTTCCACTTGACCAGATATTCTTCATATGTCCTGTTCCTTGTGCTTCTGCCAACATGACTGTCCAGTATATCTTCGATCTCCTTAGTGTCTGAACTAGTTGCTGGAATAATCCACTGTGCTGCTGCAACCTCATCTTCAACACCTCCTTCGTGATACTCTGTCAAATCTGAAATGTTAAACACTGGTGAAATATTCAGCTCACTAGGCAATTCTACCTCATATGCATTTCCTGAATCATGTTTCTTCAGTATCCTACATGGTCCAAACTTCTTCATTTTCAACTTGTTATATGTACCAACTGGAAACCGCTCCTTCCGCAAATGAACCATGACTTCATCACCAACCTGAAATTCCTTATACCTCCTTTTCTCATCTGCCTTAGCCTTATACTGTGCATTCATCTTGGTAATATGCTTCCTCACCTCCTCATGGATGTTCTTCAAGTGCTCTGCAAAATCCTCAACTTTAGCACTACTTATTTCTCCTTTATCTATCTTCCTTAATTCAGATGCATTTCTTGGACTACTTCCATATACAATCTGGAATGGTGATTTACCAGTGCTCCTGTTGACAAAATTATTGTATGCAAATTCTACCTGTGGTAAAATCAAATCCCATCCTGTTGGCTTATCTCCAACCAAACATCTCAGCAAATTTCCCAAACTCCTATTCACCACCTCTGTCTGTCCATCAGTCTGTGGATGATGTGATGAACTAAACTTCAAATCTATCTTCAACTTTTTTCACAATGTACGCCAGAAATATCCAACAAACTTAGTGTCCCGATCTGAAACTATGGTCTTTGGCAAACCATGAAGTCTCACTACTTCTCTGAAAAACAATTCGGCTACATGAATAGCATCATTAGTCTTCTTGCAGGGAATGAAATGTGCCATCTTTGAAAATCTGTCAACCACCACAAAAATTGAATCATGTCCCCGCTGAGTCCTCGGTAAACCCAGAATAAAGTCCATGCTGATATCCTCCCAAGGCTTCTCTGGTACAGGTAATGGCTGATACAACCCTGTATTCTGCTTCACTCCTTTCGCCATCTGACATACTCTGCAACTCTGTACAAACTTCTTCACATCTTGCTGCAATTGTGGCCAATAATAATTTTCACTAACCAAAGAAAGGGTTTTGTCACGACCAAAATGTCCAGCCAATCCCCCGCTATGCTTCTCCTTGATGAGATTCTCCCTCATAGAACTTCGTGGAATGCACAACTGACTCCCTCTGAATAGCATATCATCCTGGATGATGAAATCCAACCATTTCGTCCTGTCTAGAGTAACAGGTTCTGTACAAGCTTTCCAAGCTTCACCAAAATCAGGATCCTCTGGATACAAATTCTTGAGTTCCTTGAACCCAACCACTTCAATCTGCATTTCTGTTAGCAATAGTTGCCTTCTGCTAAGAGCATCTGCAACCCTATTAGACTTTCCACTCCTGTGTTTCAAAACAAATGTATAACTCTGCAAAAACTCAACCCATTTCAAATGCCTTTGATTCAATTTTTCTTGACTATTCAAATATTGCAAAGCTTGATGATCAGTATACAAAACAAACTCCTTAGGAAGCAGATAATGTCTCCACTTCTTTAATGCCTGAACTATAGCATAAAATTCCTGATCATAAATAGAATATTTCCTCTTGGCGTCATTTAACTTCTCACTAAAATAAGCAACAGGTTTACCTTCTTGGCTCATAACAGCTCCTATTGTAGTACCACTAGCATCACAATCTACTTGAAACACCTTATTAAAATCTGGAAGTGCTAAAACAGGTTGTTCTGTAACTTTTTGTTTCAACAATTAAAAACTCTTTTCTGCCCCATTAGTCCACTTAAACTCTTTTCTATCCCCTCTCATTGTTTCACTCAAGGGACCACAAATACTGCTAAAATTTCTGATAAACTTTCTGTAAAAGCTAGCCAAACCATGAAAAGATCTTACCTCAGTAGCACTCCTTGGAGTAGGCCATTCAAAGATAGCCTGTACCTTCTCTGGGTCCATTTTTAGACCTTCTCCTGAAACTACAAACCCCAAATACACTAACTCTTTCTTCACAAAACTGCACTTCTTCAAATTAATCAGCAATTTCTCTTCTCTCAACTTCTCAAATACCATACGAATATGCATCATATGCTCATCCAATGTCTTACTAAAGATCAAAATATCATCTAAGTAAACAATGACAAACTTACCTAGAAATTCTTTCAGAACCTCGTTCATGAGCCGCATGAAAGTGCTCGGTGCATTGGTTAGCCCAAAAGGTATGACTAACCACTCATATAGTCCTTCCTTTGTCTTGAATGCAGTCTTCCATTCATCTCCTTCTCTGATCCGAATCTGATGATATCCACTCTTCAGATCTATCTTTGAAAAATACACAGCTCCACTCAAACAGTCCATAATATCATCCATTCGTGGCAATGGAAACCTATACTTGATTGTGATCTTGTTTATTGCCCTAGAATCTGTACACATCCTCCATTCTCCATTCTTCTTTGGTGCTAATACCGCAGGTACAGCACAGGGACTCAGACTCTCTCGAATCAACCCCTTCTGCAATAACTCATGTACTTGTCTGTTCAACTCTTCACTTTCTGCTGGTGTCATTCTATGTGCTACCTTGTTTGGCAAACTGGCTCCTGGAATCAAATCCATCTGATGACTGATCTTCCTTACCGGTGGTAATCCATCATGTACATTATCAGATACAATATCCTGAAACTCATTCAACAAATCTGCAACCTCTACAGGTACATCCTCTACTTCTTCTTTACCAACTTTTGAAATTAAAGCAAAACACACATGCTCATGCCTCATACCATCTAGGAATTTTCTTCCATCAACAAATGTTATTCTTGCATTACCACATACCTTTTCTTCAGTCTCCTTCAATGGTTTTAGCTTATGCCGCACACCATCCTTTGTTAGGGAATAGGTATTCGCACGACCATCATGTACAGCACATCTGTCAAACTACCACGGTCTACCCAATAACATATGACATGCATCCATAGAGATGATATCACATAGTACCTCATCTTGGTACCCGCCGATCTTGAACTTCACTAGGCATTGTTCATTGACCATGACCTTGTGGTCATCCTGTACCCAAGCAATCCGATATGGATGTGGGTGTTTCTGTCTCTTGAGCTTCAACTTTGTCACCATCTCTTCTGACACCAAATTGTCAGTGCTTCCATTATCGATGATCACATCACAACATTTACCTTCACACTTGCACCTGGTGCGAAACAGGCTCCTCCTTTGCTCAGGCTCATTCTCACCACTCAACAGGACTCTTCTGTTAATCAACGTTTCTCCTCTTTCAGCATCTTCAGAATTTGATGATCTGGCATCTTCATCTACATGCGCAACTCTGGCCTGGCCTTCATTTCTCTTGTCTGTTCTGCCTTGGCGCTGAGGACATTCAAATGCCCTATGACCTTCTTCTCCATAGTGAAAACATGTTCCACGGAAGCCACCTCTTCCAGATCCTTGTCCTCTTCCCCTTCCTCTTTGATCTCTATTATTCTGATCCTGAAAGTGATTGGAATTATTTCCGCGCTGATTCTGACTATTGCTGGCCTCATCCTTCTTTTTCGGATCCTCATTTCGGCCACCATATGACCGTCCACCAGATCATCCACCGCGACCTCTTCCGTTTTGTCTGCTCTCAAACTTCTTGTTCAGCTTTTCCTCTACTTTTAGGGAAAACTGGTATGCCTCTTCAATACTGTTCATTCGAACCAGATTCAGCTCCTCCTGAATGCTTGGCCTTAACCCATTAAGGTATCGGGCAACTTTCTCCTTATCAGCTTCTGCATGGCCTATTCTGATGAGAAGTCGATAGAACTCCTCTGTATACTCCTGGATAGATCTTCCTGCTTGCTTCAAACTCTGCATTTTCGTCAGTAGGTCAAGCTCATAATCAACAGGAATGAACTGTCGCTTCAATTTGTCCACCATCCGATCCCATCTCGTGATTTTCTCCTTTCCCCTTCTATTTCGCTCCAACTGAATCTCTTGCCACCATATCTTCGCATGACCTTTCAATCTTGCCTTCGCAAATTTGACCCTATCAGGATCTTCAACATCTTCATACTCAAAATATTCCTCACATTCATTGATCCAGTCGATCAATTCCTCTAGGTTAAGATTTCTAGAAAATGCAGGAACCTCAATCTTAGGTCTTTTCCCAATCTTGGAAATCACCCGAAAAAGTCTTTCTTCCTCCTGATTCACAATTTCAACTTCTCCCCCTTGATATTCTTCTTTGGATTCATCCTCACTTTCATCTTTGACATTAAGATTCATTCCTCTACGAATCTCTTCTTGCAATGCTCGCACTTGTCTCTGCAACTCTCTAACCTCAGGTGTCACAACACCAGGTCTTCCGCCACGTTCTCTTCATGGAGGCATTTTCGTGATGCGCACTGAAACCCTAGCCACGGTCCTGGTGCAAACTGCCTCACAGTCAGCGATCTATTTACACACTCAAGAACTCCTGCTCTGATACCACTTGATGAAGGGTGCTCCCCTTAATACCACAAACACATAACAGAAATAGAGAAACAACAATAATATGCAAGAACAAAAAATTGGCTTCTTATTATCTCCACAAATGTGGAATTACAAACTTTTAGAATTACAATATGCAAAGCCACATGGGCATTCCCTTACAATATTCTGTAGGACAAAGCCTCGAATTATTACCCAGAACTATTCTGAACTGCCTAAGACAATAATACAGCCTCCCTTATATAGGCAATTTTCCACCGCCTGGGAAGGTTCCAGAATTTTAGCCAATAAGGCCGACCAAACTTAGAATTATTTTATTTTACATTTCATTACATCATAGTCAGCTCAAGATAACCTTTGAAACCCGAACATAAATTTTGTAGAAAATTATTTTTCGCCATTTCAGGTGGCCCAACTTTTGAAGACCATAAGTCATCACCAGTTGACCCGATCGGCTATTATAACCCCATTTCAGAAATGCCACGAAGCGCTCTATAGGCTTGACCGGCGCAAGCGCCTGTCACCCAAATTTTTGACCTCATCCGGGGCCTCTAAAGCCTTCAAAACTGAGTTCAAAGTTTCTGTACCCTGCTGCCAATACCGAAAATCTTCAATATCTTCCAATATACACTTGATCTGGCAATGAAACTTTACTGGCAGACTTATATGACCAACATGAACCTCCAAGAAAGAAATCAGATCATTCTGAGCACATACAAAAATTACCAAAAATAGTAACTTTCCATAAATAGCAGCTCTGCACAAAATAACCCTTATTGAATACAAAAACATAAATATTTTTGGGTGATGCAAGATTGCTCTTACACCCAGGATGCTCCTGCATCAAATAGATACATCATCTTCTATAGAAAAGGATAGATAATAAGGTGATGAGATGTGGTTGACCATAGCCTAGAACCTATCTGGGTCAATTTTATTAGGGACATTAGCTATATGCAAAGCCTTTTCAAGGATCTCCTTATGCAAAGGGGATAGCTCAAGAAACTCAAAAATAGATATCTATGCGGGTGTCTGTTGCAACTGATGGACAAGATCATAGCTAGATAGAGTTAAAGGAATTGCTGGTTTGGGAGATGAGGCTTGTTTAGGATCAGGTGTAGTTTTAAGGACCAGTTTAGCTTGCCCCCTAGTAACAACATTCAATGCCTCACTTCAGGAAGATGAACTACCACGTGTTTGCAAGACCAACTTTGGCATACCATGATTGGCTTTATTATCATCTTGAGGTCGCATCATAAGAACACTCTCAATGGTCTCTACCATGTTGATCACAGGCGAATCAGAAGTATATGTATAGTTGATCTTAGCATCATGATTCTTCTTATGTGCTTGAGAGGTTTCACCTTTGTCATACTTAGGTAGAGGATCTTTGAAAGCTGTGTGATTAGAATTTTTAACTAAGCCATCTATGAGAACTGTGCCTCCCTTAATGAGATCTTGTATAGCATCTTTAAGTGTAAAACAATTATTAGTCTTGTGTCCCTTGTTTCTATGATAGTGGTAGTAATGATCCTCTCTCCACCAATCAGGCTTAATTGGTGGATCATAGGGATGCATTTTCTCAGGAAGCGTAAGATAATTATTTTCAACCAAAGTCTTAAGAATCACATCATATGGTTTAGCCAATGGGGTATAGACTCATCATCAGAATTGCTTCTTTGGCTTATCTACATTCTAAAACTTAGGAGCATTTTGAGTGTTGGAAGCTTCTTGTTTTTTAGTTGCATAAATGGCATTAGAAAGGTTGAAAGTAGGCTCTTTAGCTTTAGGGACATCTACAACCCCATCATTGACAACATACTTATTCCTATTCCAAGGTTTTCTCTTGTCTTTGCCATTGGTTCTAGTATCTTTATTAATAACAATATCCCCCTTTCTGATGGCCACATCCTCAATCTGATATGCACTTTCAACCAAGTCATTGAAAGAGGAGAACAGTTGCTTCCTTAGATCATAATACAGCTCAGGCACTAGAGTGTTGACAAAAATGTCAATCTTTTCCCTTATGGGTAACTGATGAGGATATCAAGAATACAATGACCTCCAACATTGCAAATAAGTAGCAAATAACTCTCCTTGGTTTTGTCTCAAAGCACCAAGATCTATCATGGTGATAGGCTGTTGGATATTGTATGAATAGTGTTGTGTGAAGCACATAGCCAACTCATCAAAAGTCTTCAAAGGAGGTGTCAACTTTGTAAACCATTCTAAAGCTTGTCCTCTTAAGCTTCGAGGGAATAATCATAGCAAAAATGTGTCTTCATGAAGGAAGTCCATGCTAAGAGTGTAAAATTGATGCACATGGTCATGGGGTTCACCATTTCCATCATACTTGTCATATTTGGGAACCTCAATATCCCTAGGAAATGGGACCATGTATAGACTTTTATCAAAAGGAAGAGCACAAATTGATTCTACAAAAGAGACCTTTGGAGGCTCTCTTTCTATTGCCATTTGGGTAAGACATTGATTTGTTTGACATAGTTCTTCCTTAAGGACTTCCAATTCATTTGGTACTCTTTGTTGAACAATTTGTCTAACATCATAGCTGGGAGGAAGCTTGTATCCTCTAGAAGTCATATATTAGAAATATTGGTCACCATTGCACTCTAAAAGCTTAAGCATCTTTCGTTGGGAGTCTTCATCTTGTTCAAATGCAATAAGATCCTCACCAAAAATATCATCAACAACCTCTTCCTCATGGTGAGAGGGAGGTGGTCTAGGAGGTGAAGAAGGTACATCAAAAGTCCATCTTGGAGGGGACCTTGGTGGTGTGTTGTTTCTGTTGTTGCCACTAGTGCCAAAGAAAGGTCTATTTTCATAGCTACTAGTCCCAGGTTGTTCATGGGACATCCCTATTGAAGTCATGCACCTAGCAGCTTCCATTAAGCTTTTACTATACTCTCTATCCAAGAGTGCTTGTTTATCTCTTTGCTCAAAGTGTTCTTGCATATGACGATATCTCTCTTGTTCCTTCATAGTAAGTGAGACACTGTCTGTGTTTTTGGGGGTTTTGAGCGTGAAAAAGAGGAAGCCTCCTTTATACCATGGGGTAGCCTTAGAATCCTTAGAGTGGTCAGAACTAGAGCTGTCGTTGTGAGCGGGTGCTTGTGAGCATTTGGTTGGAGAAGGTAACTGAGTGTAATTGAACGGAGGATGATTCTCCTGCTCAAATTGAGACCGAGTTGTAACTGGCATGAAAAAGAATTATTGGTTGACTAATAGAATGAGACAAAGTTTCTTAGATGTTGAGATAAGAAAAAGCCAATGATGATCACTTGTTGAGATAGAACAATAGAGATGGCTGGTCAAAGTGCTCAAGAACTTACAACAGTCAATTGACACAAGCCTAGATGTGAGCAAGAAGCTCAATTAGGAAGTAGCTAGATAGGTAACCGTGTTTTGACAAGTGATCAAAAGTGACATTCGATAGGCTCAAATCCAATAGTTTTAGCTCATTTGTTTCAGTCTAGAACAATCCTAAGCATGTAGACAACAAGCCAACTTTAGATAAGAACAAGAAAATGACACTTTACAGCAGGTTAAAATGCAAGTGTAACAGCTCCAAATTGCAACAGTAGAAGGACAGCAGAATAACTCAGGATTCTTGGTTGAAGGTATGCGATGATGTTTTAGTATCATATGACTCTTGACTAGTGAATGTGAAAAACTTAGTTTTGAAAGCAATTTGGTCAATGTTGTAGGTTGCAAGTACAATTTTTTGGTTTCAAGCACAATAATATCAGGAAGTAGAGAAGTTTGCAAATAGTAGGTGATCAAACATGTCATAAAACACTTGCACAAGAGCAAAAGAAACCTTGCCAAGACAAGCAATTGTCTTCAAACAATGAGCAAGGGACAAAGAAACCTTGCACATGAACAAGAATAGTGACTTAGTATTTCTACTCCTTAAGAACTACTTGTGTATGTTCTTGAGAATATTTTAGCAGGAACTTAAAACACAACAACATCCTAGCAAGCTGTCTACAAGGCTATACATAGCTCTTCTAAAGGGAGTCCTCAATATACACAAGGTACATGAGGCCCAAATTCATAGATGAGAAGAATCTAAAATCACACAGTCGGGGGGAGACTGTAACCCAAATCTCCTCCTTCACTTCTCAAAGGTATAAAGTTCTTTGAGGCTTAGCCAAGAGTGATATCTAACTCATTCCCAAGAGAGGTGTCTTTTGATTCACCACCCACTATTTATACTTTGCCGGAACATGGGAGTTAAGGTCATCCCTTGAGGTGATGTGTCCTCAAGCAGGCCTTCTATAAATAAAAAGTAAGCAATTCTCTATCAAAAGTATTCGAAAGCACTAAAGGTGGTACATTTAACTCTTCAAGTGAACGTGAGGTGAGTCCACAAAGTGGTGCATTTAAATCCTCACACAAACTCAAAGTGAGTCCACACCTTAGATCACTAATGAGATCAACAAAGCACAAAATGGGAAAAACTTTGTGGAGCACTTAACACTTTTTTAGGTAGACCCATCCCCTGAATATGGTGCTGGGATTGCATCCAAAGGGCTGAATGATGGGTGATTAAAAAAAGTGAGTCCAACAACCCAATTTAGCTAACAAGATCAATCAAAAGTACTCTAAGATTTCTTATCAATACTACTCACAAGCACAAAAGGGTTTGAACCATGAAATATTTAACTTTCCAAGTAAACATGAAGTGAGTCCACAAAGTGGTGCATTTAACTCTTCATGTAAACAAGGAATGAATCCATGCCCTAAATTACTCAATGAGATTTTTAATATTGGAACCAAGAATTACTTAAGGTGTAAACACAAGCATTCACTTACACAAACTTGTATGAAAGCAAATCTATGTTCATTCATTTGCCATTAAGAGCATCAATTGAAATGTGTTCTATCAAAGCATGTAAACACTCAAGCCAAACACATGAGAGGTTCATTCTTATTTTCAAAATCCAAATGTTGTAGAGATGTAAAAAAATAACTCAAGTCCAAAGCAACGTGCTTAGTAGATTTTACCTCATTTTTGTTTTTTTGTTAAGCATCTCTATGAAAGCAAGCCACGAACCTTCCAATGAACAAGACAAGCAAACAAGCAAACAAGATATGCAATGTATACTCAACTTATGCAAACCCTAAGGTAGTTAGATCTAAAAATCAATTGTTAGGAGCAATAATAACCAAAAAATAATCCAAATGATAACTCACATCATGAATTGAACCATGTGAAAAATAAGTGCATGCTAATCATCAAATACCCTTTTTTTTAATTTTGATTTTTGACCTTATCAACAAGATTGGACTTGTACCACATGAATTCAGATCCTAAACCCAAAATGCAGAAAAGAGACCTCTCTCAAAAAATAGAGAGCTTTCCAAAAATGTAAAATTTTTAGAAAAATCTCTTCATTTGTGCGCTAGAGACCCATTTTATGAAAATAGACCACTTTTGTAAATCAATTATTTGAGCTATGATATTGCATCCAAATTCAAATCACAAAGAATGGACCCCCTGTAAAATTAGAAGAGATTTTTGAAACTATAATTTTTTTTGAAAAATATGCTAATTTGTGCCAAAAATTAATTTTTTATGAAAAATCAAGAAAAAATTATAAAAAATTGAAAATACCTCAAAAAATTCTAAATTTTTTATTAAAGCTTCTTTGATATGTTGCCAACCTACAAAAAAAATTTTTAGACCAAAACACCAAGCTTTTTGGGAGATATGATTAAATCTTTGAAAATCTAGGGTTTTAGTCTCCAAGCAAATCTGCACAAGGGGGTTAGCTCCAAAAATAATCAAAACCAGCATGTAAAAGTGGGTTGCCCCATGATGGGCACCAAAAATCTACACACTCAAATGGTGCACTTCTCTAAATCATTACATCCAAGAGAATCCATGGATTGGAAACTTTGAGAAATCGATTTAGAGCTCTCTATGCATGGAGTTGCAAGATTATTTTAAGTTTGCTCTCAGCTAGAGCTATTAAGCTAATGACCTTGCTAGTCAACCACACAATGAGATATTCAAATGAAGACAAGGGAAAGAATGCCAATATCCCCAAGAATCACTATGAAATGCAAATGCAACTAGATTAAGATGAATATGCAAGCTAGAAATGAGAGATGCAAGCTAAGCTATGGAAATGAAAGTACAAGCTATGCTATGAAAAGGAAAGATGCAAGAAATGAAACTATAATAGCATGTAAATATGAAAGCCAAGAATGCTCCAAATCTCCAAAGCTCCAAAATCACATAGAAAACCTGTAGCATAACATTAGTATTCAAAAGATGCATATGCAAATGAGAAGAGAGCTCTTCTTTTATAGGAAATGAAAAGGAATGGACCATGGAGATTAAGAGGCAAAAGATTTAATCAAGGGTGGAGCTTGAAAGAGGAGCAATCCATGTGCACAAATATCCTCCAATGAGAAAATAAGAGTTGACTTTTGTGTCCATATAAGACAAAAAGTGCTTTTTTCTTTTTATAAAATAGGAATAATGCTTTATTTGTGCAACTTAGGATAAGAGGAAAAGTGAGGGCTTTTTATTTATTAAAATGGGAGGAAATTCCCTTTAAATAAATAAAGACTTAAGATAAAATGGTTAGCCCATAGAAAATAATCAAATAAATGATAGAACTAGGATTTGATCAAGAATAAGCAATTGATGATTTTAGCAAATAATGCTAGAAAGGGGCTAATAGTCTAAGTGACCATTTTTAGGTGTATACATTAGTTAATTATCATCTTTCTTTCAAGCTTTCTTAGACTAGAATCTGCATTCCATATTTTCTTTCAAGTTATTAGATTAAAATCTGCACTTCATTTTAGATTACAAATTGCATCTCCATTCTTAGATTAATTGTACTTTTCTTATCATTCTAGCTTTCAAATCCTCCATATTAACTCGGTCTTATGGTTGTTGGCTCTCTAATATGAGAGTAATTAAACACCCTGATTAATTAGGAGGCAATAGGTCACTTCACCATAAATTTTATATTGAGTAATCCATACTCATTCTCATAATTTGATTGTGTGAGTAATGACTATGTTGCGTGTGTAGGTTGATTAGAGGTCCACATTCAACTATATACATTCTGGCACCCACCGTGGGGCCAAAAATCTGATTTTTGGCCTCACTGATTTTAAACTATTTTTGAATTCTACAATTTTCCGTATGTCCATACTTCTCTATGTATAGAAGTTCATGCGAGATTCTTGAGCATACTGAATGAAGTTTTTCTCCCTGTAGCACTCTCTCGCATGATATTGTACTTTCTTGCGCAGGCCCTGGTACTTTCTTGTGCACTATGCTATACTTCCACATGTGAAGTTTCTCTGTTAGACAATTAAAATTTCTAGATTCTACAATTTTCTGTTGTTTTTTCCTGACATCTAGTTTTTTCTATTTATTTTATATCTCTATTTTTTATCACAACATAAAAGTGGTCTCTAGGTTGCTTTGTCAAAGATCTTAAAACTTGCTAATGGTTTGATTGCAGGATGATTGCCAAAGAACAATTAAAATGTTGTGTTTGTTTTCTTGCTTTCATTCACATAGTCTAAATAGGGCTCCATTAAAATTTCTTAAGGGTCCTGATAGCAAAGTAGGGGAATAGGCTCTTCATTACATGGAAGTGATGCCCATGGATGAAACTGAGACCCAGATGTTGCTAGAATGATGGATACCTAGGGACGTAGAGAAAGGTAGTGAATCTCTAACACTTCTACTCACCAGGGGATTATGCTCTTCTCTCTTTGAGAGAATGAGAAACCCAAAAGATTGTGGATTTGGTGGAGTGAAGCTAACTTGGTGATGAATTTTCTTGATGTGTTTGGGTGAAGTGAAGAGGTAGAGAAGTATGCTCTTCTCTCTTTGAGAGAAATAGAAAATCAAACCCTCAGATCTAAGCCAAGTTGTGTCACCTTTAGAGGGCCTGTCAGAAGTTGAACCTTTGGGAATGACCCAAGTGAGTACGCAGCTATCACCAGTGATTTTGCCTTACTATAATAAAGAATGTTTTGTTGAGTCTAAAGACTCTAAAACCATGTTAACTTCCTTCTCTTGATTTAGACATCATCTTGAGAAGGCTCCATCTATTGTACTGAGCGGCGCCGCTCCTAGCCCTGCTTGCGGGGGTGTATGACTTTTGGGTGTTGGTGTGGCTATGAGGCCTCAACCCTATATTGGGGGCACTAAAGGTTACTAAAAATAGAAGCCCACTAAGAACTTTCCATAGTTATTTTCCTACCCGGTTCACCTCTGAAAGGAGTCATAATATTTGCACAGGGAGGGGGAAGAATCTCCCCCGTAGATTCCCACCATAGGCATGCACCTAGATGCTTGAAGGTGGTATATGACACTGGCCCTTGCCACAAGGGTAACCTTTGACCATATACTATTGAGTCCTTGGAAACACCAAAAATATAGGCACCCTCTAGGGGGTGACATAGCTGCGTGAGGTACATGCATGCACATAAGAAGTGGGGCAAAGGTTTTGTCTTCTCACCATTTTTTTGTAGGGATAAATATGTGTTTATTATCGAGTCTTCAACTTGTCCATCATGATTAAACAAAGACTCCCATGATACTACCAAGTTTCTTTGTCCTTGGTAGGTCTGTTTTCAACTACTTCTTGTGTCATCATTGCTTGATCAAACCTTTATGCTTGTAAATGAATGATTGCAACCTCCAAACCTAGATTATTGATTAAATTGTCCTTTAAGCTGACTGGAAACTAGATTTCCTATTTGAGAATCATTTACACTGTGTACTGAAACCTATTCTTTATCTCAAAATTTGTGTTAAACTATCGAACACTGTCCTTTTCTTGAGTGAAGTTTTAGAAACTAAGTACTTTCTCGAGCAAGATTTCATTCTCTCATGCAAAGCCTTGCATTCTCTCACATAGCCTGGTATTCTCTCGCATGAAACTGTAGCCCAATTTTAAAAAATAGAGACTTATTTCCCATTTACTAGTTGACTTTTTATCTGATCTGGTTTTTGTATGAGGTCTGTTTATCTATTTTCCTGTTGTTCACTGTCTGTTTATCTATTTTCTTGTGTGCATGAACTGTAGCCCAATTTTAAAAAATAGAGACTTATTTCCCATTTACTAGTTGACTTTTTATCTAATCTGGTTTTTGTCTGAGGTCTGTTTATCTATTTTCCTATTGCTCACTGTCAGAAACTAAGTGTCTCAAATTGTGAACCGATCAATTTTGCTTAAACTCTCATTTGTCTCCTTGATTTTTGTCTCATCTCTTTGTGCTTTTGTACCTCATGTTGCGATAGTCTTATCTCAGTTGTTCTAGCCATACTCCTGATGATTCGTACCAGTGCATTTCACATCTTGGCCGTTCTAGCCTTTATCTCCTTTGCATTGTTCCTAGAGACAAAGTTTTAGCATTATCTTGAGTCTTCTCTTGTTTCATCTTCATCTATGACTATCATGAATAGAAGTGGAAAAAATTATCCCATTTAGAATACTGGTCAAGGTAGAATCAAATATCCTAATCAAGAAATAGATCATCCTGAGTTTGTTGTGAAATCTAAACTTTGTGAGGGATACTCAAGTTCTTCGTTGAGTACTTTGAAAGATAGCTTGTCTCAATCACCTCCAGTGTTCCAAGAGTGTTTTAATCCATTGTTTGAAGTGCAACCTAGTTTCTCATTTCAAGGTCAAGACAAATCATTCTTCCAAGACAACTCATTATTTCACAACTTTGGAAGACCGCTTCCTCAGACTGGTCTAATCATTGAACCTATCAATCCTGTTGATGATATCGACTCAGCTGAACCTATTGATCCTATTTTCACACCAAAAGTTACCTTAGCTACACCCTTTCAACATTGGGCATATCATTTTACTGAGTCTTCATGTACTGCACAAGCCTACAACAAGATGGGAGAGCCATTTGACTTCCAACTAGGCAAATACAACCAAACTTTTGATCAATCTCAAAACAACCAACATTTTGGTCAATCTTCCAATGACCCACATCATGCTCAACCTTGAAATGAGAAATGCTATGATCAAACCCAAGATGATCAACAACAAGCTCAAAAAAAATCTCAGGGTGGTCAACCAATGTATCACTATCGACCTCCTCCTTTTGATCAGAGTCAAGATCAAGTCCCAAGCATTTATGAGATCCTTGGCAATGATGGTGATGACACCATAACTCAAAATTATATAAATGCTACCAAAGAAAACAAGGGTCTTATTAAGATGATGGAGATCCTCCTTCTAGAGGAGAAGGAAAAATAGTTTCTTGAGCTCGCTAAACAAGGGGTCAAGTTACCCCCAGACTATCAAGTTGAAACACTTGTTGCCAAGGAAGAAGAAACTGAGACCGCAAAGTTGCAAAAAATGGTTCGAGACATGCAAGATCAGATTAGTCAACTTGCGAAGACTAAGGACAAACTCGATCAATAATTCACAATAGAGAGTATTTTTCCTTTCCATTTTGATAGAAGTCTTCATATGCCACCTTTTCCCAAAGGTGTAGAGCTCCCTAAATATGACAAATACTTGGGTGCAACCGATCCCCAAGATCATCTAAGGGAGTTTGGTGCATTATCTATGGAATTCATGCATGATCAAATGTATCTTATGTGCCTATTTCCTCGTAGCTTGGGTTGACCAGCTATGGAGTGGTTTTCTAGATTGCCCACTGGCATTAAGACTTTTGAGGAAATGGCTAATCTATTTCTCCAACACTACTTGTATAATATTTAGCATCCGGTCAACATCCTAGATCTTTGTAATTTAAAATAGCGACAAGGAGAATCTTTCCTAACATTTCTCCAAAGATGGAGACAATTGTGTACAAGGTGTCCTCACAAGCTACCAGAGTTCGAGAGACTCGACATTTTCTTGAACAATCTTGTCCAAGACTTCAGATACCAAGTGCAATTACAAGGTCCTCTAACTTTTGATAGCATGATTAAACAAGCAATGTGAATAGAGGCCTTTATGGTTAAGAAAGGAGAATTAAATTTGAATAAGGACAATAAAAAGGGATTCTCCATGAACAAGGATAAAGGAAAGACTAGTAATAAAAATAGGGATGTAGTAAATGATGGAGTGGTGGATAATGTCACTATGAAGCCTTCAAAGCCTATTTTTAATCTTACTTCTAGTATACAAGTGGCTAAGGTTGTTGAAAAGACCACAACGAATAATCAACAAACTTCAAGATTTGTTAAGGATAAACCTTGGGCCTCTTGACCCAAGTGTGAATTCACCTCTTTGGGAGAGCCTCTTGATGTGGTCTATAAAACTCTTATACAAAATCAAGTTCTTACTCCTTTGAAAAAGTGTCCTTATGACCCACAACCATGGCCTCATTGGTGGAATGATAATGCATACTATGGCTATCACCAAAACATTGGTCATAAGACTTCTACTTGTCTCCAACTGAAGCATAAGGTTCAAGATGTCATTGACAATGGTGACATCCTTGTGGAGAACCATAACAAGAATTATAACCATTAAGATTTTAAGGATCCCTTCCCTCCTCACGAGAAGGGTGAGTCTTCAAACGTCAAGAATACCCAATGCTAAAATCAATTACATGTACACTAATGATGACAATGTTATTGGTATGATCGAACCTATTGAGATAGAGTATTGTGACATGATCACTTCCAAGGGAAGAAACAATGCTCCCAAGCCTAAGACTCCTTTCATCTTGCATAGTTCCATATCTCGTTCATCTAAATCTAAACAACCTCAAGATTGTGCTAATGTTGTTACTTAATCACGAGGAAGAGTTGTTTTGAAAGGTCTTGATACTTCTACATCCATTCTGAAGAAAACTATAGATAAGACTATTGTTGGCACTACCAACAAGAACACAAAATTAGTTCCTACATCTAGCTCAGCTAGTTATAGCATCTTAGATCAACTCCAGTGAACCAATGCTCAGATTACCATTTTTGAGTTGTTGAAGATCTCGCCTGCTCATAGGCAAATTTTGGATAAAGCCCTCACCAAGGCAAATGTTCCCAAGGATCTCAATCTCAACTGGTTCCAATCTATGGTGGGTCATTTGACCTCACCTCACTATCTATCCTTCTTTGAAGAAGATGATCACTCTTTAAGCCATTTGCATAACACTCCCTTGCATATTGAGGTCATGATAGGTCCTAAGCACATCTGCCGAGTGCTCATAGATAATGGTGTTGGTCATTATATCTATTCTGCTAAGCTGCTTACTCAGCTAGGTTATGATGAGAATTGTATAGACTCCCACAAAAATATTACCATCAAAGCTTATGATGAAGAGGAATGCAAGTCACAAGGCTTAGTTGTGCTACCTATCCACATAGGACCTATTGAAAGGGATGTTACTTTTCAAGTGCTTGACAATCCTCTTGCCTACAATATCTTGTTGGGTAGGCCATGGATTCATGAGATGTAGGCTATTCCATCCATGTACCATTTGTGCATTAAGTTTCCGTTCCATGAGGTGGAAGTCACCGTGCCTACTAATACCAATTACTCTTGCAAACTCTTGCACAATCTGCAAATAGCTTTGTTCCAACTAATAGAGAGTCCACTGAGTTTTATGATGCTAAGCTAAAGGAAGTGGAACAAAATTTGAGACTTAAAGATACAGGCATGGGAGAATACCGAATTGAACCTATGTTATCACTTGCTACTCTACCTCCATCTCCATGCTCTTATGGGAGACCTTCTGAGAATAACAAAACTTCTTATGATCCTACTAAAACAATCTATAATGGCACCTTTGTAAGGGCCTCTACACCTCTAGAAGATGAGGATGAAGAGAGAGTTGTCAGAGCTTGGATCTATAGGGGAAAAGAAACAGCTGAAAAAACTACTCCACCTCCAGACTTAGAACAAGAGTCATACAGTGAAGCCTTCATGATCATGAAGCACTTTGGCTATAATGGGAGTGGTCCTATAGGAAGGAATGACAATGGTTTGTTGAAACCCATTGAAGCTATGGGTTGCTGCATAAAGGATACTACCGGCTTGGGCTTCAAAAAGATCCCCTTTCATTTAGGGATAAAAAATTTTGTGCCAGAACCTGAGCCTGAACCTAAACCCGAGTCAGAATTTGAAGATACTACTCTAGAAGTAAATCTAGAGGCCAGCTCTGATGAAGACACATTTCCATATCCTATTCCTCCAGAACTTGTTGCACTCTTTACAGAACTAGATGAACCTATTATACCTGTCCACATGGTAGAAAATGAAAGTGATTCTGATGAGACCTCCTTGGTACATCGACTCATGTATGACAAATGGAGAGAAATACAAATGGCCAATATCAACTCTCAACATGAACGGTACATACCCCCACATTTCCAAGAATAGTTTGAAAAAGATCTACTTCAACGAGCTATTAACACTGCAAGGGGTAAAGATGATGATATAGCCTGTGCTAATGAAATTCCCACATCAAGTACTAACTCACATGAGTACAAATTTGAATCTTTGTCTGATGCTACTTTTGATAAAGACATAGACATGGTGCATACTTATGAAAGACTTCTCGAAGTAGGTGAAGGGTCTAGCGTTAGGTCACATGAATTAGATGCCACTAGTGTTAACTTGTCCTCTACTTCCAACATAAGGTCTTATAGGGATTCAAATGCTCCTTCAGATGAGAGTGATCTAGGTCTTGACTTGCTCATCTGCTCTTTTGATGGCTATACCGTGAATGCAATTGAACAACCACTACTACTCTTTCACTCCAATGTCCTGATCTGATAAATTGAAACTCCCATTTCACATCCAATGAAATCCTAACATTCTAGAATGATTACGATCTCACCTATTACCTCCATGTTATTGAGCCTGTGATGTCCTCCACCAACGAAAGTAGTCTCAGCATGATAGAGGTGGATATCAAGTATCTTAGTCAAAAAATTAAAAGAAGAAAAAGTAGATGCTCTGATGGTGAAAACCAAATTGTGGCAGTATCAAAGCCAAAAATAGTAAAAATAAAAGACGTATCCAAGGGTGAAAACCTCTCTGAGGTGCTCAAGGATGAGATACTTGATACACTTTTGAGCCACTTTCAAGAGAGATCATCAGTATTGATTGAGCCTACATAGCCAGTGAATTTGGGTACAAAGGCTGCTCCACAAATTATTCATCTAGCACAATCATTGTCTGCAAAAGAAAAGGAAGAGTTCACTAACTTCTTTCAAAGAAAGAAAATAAACTTTGCATGGACTTACTCTGACATGCTTGGATTAGAACCCAATCTAATCATGCACCATCTATCCATTGCACCAGGTATCAAACCTGTTAAACAAAAGCTTCGAAAGATGCATCCACACGTGGCACTTTTGGTCAAAGCAGAGCTAGAAAAGCTTCTTAAGGCTGGTTTCATAAGGACTATTGACTATGCAGAGTGGATTTCAAACATTATTCCAGTCACCAAACATGATAAATCCATTTGTGTGTGTACAGAATTTAGGGATCTAAATAAGGCATGTCCAAAAGATGACTTCCCACTACCCAACATTGATATGATAGTGGATATGACAACAAGATATGGGATGTATTCCTTGATGGATGGATTTTCTAGATATAATCAAATAAAAATTGTGCTAGAAGATCAAGAAAAGACTACTTTCACATGTGCTTGGGGCACCTTTTGCTGGAATGTCATGCCTTTTGGGCTTAAGAGTGTTGGAGCAACATATTAGAGAGTTGTCACTACTATTTTCCATGATATGATGCATAAAACAATGGAAGATTATGTGGATGATACTTTAGCCAAAAGCATGCAATGAAGAACTCATCTCACAGATTTGGGTCCTATACTTGACCACATGGAACAATTTAGTCTCAGACTTAATCCCAAAAAATGTGCTTTTGGTGTCACTTCTGGGAAACTCTTGGGTTACATCATTTCAGTTAAAGACATAGAAGTTGATCCTAAAAAAGTGCAAGCTATTATGGACATGCCTCTACCAAAGAATATCAGTCAAATGAGAGGACTATAGGGAAGGCTACAATCTATCCGACACTTCATTTCATAGTTGGCTGACAAGTCACAACCATTTACTAAAACTTTGCATAAGGGTGTGACCTATGAATGGAATGAAGAATACGACAAAGGACTCACTCATATTAAATAATATCTTGCTAATCCACCTATATTGATGCCTCCTATTCATGGGAAGGCACTCATACTATACATCTTAGCAACAAACACATCTTTGGGTGCTCTCCTAGCTCAAGAAGACTAGAACAACAAAGAGAGCTATTTATTATATCAATAGAACATTGGTGTCTTATGAAATGAACTATTCTGTCATTGAGAAATCTTGTCTAGAAGTAGTATTTGCTTCTTAGAAGCTATGGCATTATATGCTCACTCATACTACAAGGATTATTGCAAAAATTGATCCACTAAAGTACTTATTGAGCAAGGCTTCCCTCACGGGTAGATTAGCAAAATGGGTGATGATACTTAGTGAATTTGACATTGAGTATGTGGAAGGAAAAGCTATTAAGGGACAAGAAATTGCTAATCAGCTGGCAGATGCTCCTCTGAAAGATCACCAACCTTTGAATATTGAATTCCTAGATGAATCTATCATGCTTCTCACACATCAGGCTTGGACAATGTTCTTTGATGGATCATTCACTCAGCAAGGATCAGGTGTAGGCATTCTATTTATTACACCTCAAAGATACTCATTGCCAAAACCTTATAAATTGTTGTTTCCCTGCACAAACAACATCATTGAATATGAAGCTCTCATTAATGGTATGAAGATAGCCATTGAATGGTGTGTGGATGATCTCAAGATCTTCAGAGACTCTCAGTTAATCATCAACCAATTTAATGATGTCTATCAAACAAAAGATGACAAGCTAGTGCCTTACAAAAGAATGGTGGATGATCTCAAATAGTATTTTGCACACATTTCTTTCCAAAAAATTCTAAGGGAAGACAATAAAGTAGCTGATGCTATGGCCACTCTTGCTTCAATGTTACAAATGCCAGAGAATGATTTCAGACACAAATTACTGATGGAGGCATTACACTACCTTGCCTATGATATTCCCAAATCCAAGATGATTTGTTCATCATTGGACATGAATCATCTCACTACCACCATATCTATTCCTACCTTTGTGACCAAATCATTCCAGACACCTATACCCAAAATGAAAAACATCACCTAATTTGCAATGCTTCATGATATGTCATCATAGCAATCGACTTGTATAGATGGGGTCTAGACGTTACTCTCCTTAGGTGTCTAGAACCTGATGAGTCTAAATGTGCACTAGCTGAGGTACATGAAGGTATTTGTGGGTCTCATTTGAGTGGTCTAACGTTAGCTTAGAAACTTATTAGAGCTGGTTACTACTGGCTAGATATGGAGAAAGAAGTTGTTCAATATGCCAAGACTTGAAAACAATGCCAATTTCATGGAAATCTAATTCATGCTCCTACTAAAGAGCTTATTCCTTTCATCAGTTTCTGGCCATTTTAATAATGGGCCTTTGACTTGGTGGGTCAGATACATCCTTCTTCTTCAAGAGGACATAAGTTTATCATCATAGCTACTGACTATTTTACCAAGTGGGTTAAGGCAGTGCCTCTGGCTATAGCTAATGGAAAGTCTGTGGCTATGTTTATATTGAACTATATCATTTGTAAATATGGTGTACCCTCATCCATTATCATTGACAATGGAGGACAATTCAAGAACAAGGACCCAAGAGAGTTATGCACCAAGTTCAGGATTATTCAGCATTGGTCATCTATCTATTATCCCTAGGGTAATGGACAAGCAAAAGCTTCTAATAAGACAATTCTCAAAATCTTGCACAGAACAGTTCACAAATCTTGTAGAGATTGGCATCTCTAGATTAATCTAGCTTTGTGGGCCTATAGAACAAGTATCCAAACACCAATAGGGGCCATGCCCTTTTCCTTGGCTTATGGAGTAGATGCAGTATTGCCTATTGAGGTCAGGATTCCTACATTGTGAATCTCTCTGAGAGGCCTCATCACTGATGAAGAGAACAAAATATCCTGACTTCAAGAGCTTGAGTTACTAGATGAATGTCAAAAGGTGGTGTTTGATCATCTAAGAGCATACCAAAAGAGGATGTCTAAAGCCTACAATAAGAAAGTCAGACAAAGAGAATTCCAAGTGGGTGATCTCATTCTAAGAGAGAACCCCAAGAATCAGTAGCAGTAGGTCCAGAAAGGAAAATTTGAACCAAACTGGCTTGGTCCATATGTCATTACTGTAGCATTTGGGTCTGGTGCTTACAAACTCTCCACCACTAAAAGAGAACAGCTCAAAGAGCCTATCAACACTCTTCACTTGAAGAAATTATATAGCTGAGACATTGCTTGTATGCTCATGTACATACTTATTGGTCCTGAAAAAATCCAAAAAATGATATATTGCAAAAAATCCTAAAAATTGCAAAATGTCCTGAAAAAAAATGATCATCTTAGTGAAAACCTAGTAAACAGGCACTTTGATGTATCTATTATATTGGTGAAAACCTGGTAAATAGGCACTTTGATGTATCTATTATCTTGGTGAAAACCTGGTAAACAGGCACCTTGATAATAATTAAAAAAAAATGCAAAATTTGAAAAAAATACAAAAAAAAGTGAAAAGATAAAAAATACAAAAAAAATGAAATATTCAAAAATACAAAAAAAATCAAAAAAAGAGAAAAGTACAAAAAAATTGAAAAAGAAGAAAAATGTGCCATTGATGAAAACCTGGTAAACAAGCATCATGGTAGCAAAAATAGAATCTCTACCAAGATGGTGAAAATCTAGTAAACAGGTGCCTCTTGTTTCCTAAAGCTATATCTCATCTCAGCACCATTTGGCTGTTGCTTTCTTGCTTTAGTTTTCTTTCCCGCTTTCCTTCTTTTAGTTCACTCCCTACTTTAGTTTTCTAGCTCATGCTATTGCTTTCAGTTGTCTTTGAGATTTTCATTGACTCTTCATGGATTGGAACTAGTCACACTTGGGGGCACCTTCCTGGTCTAGGGGGCATTGTCCTATCACTTTCAGAAATTATGTTTTTGCATCAGTCACCAGCGATTCTCGCTGCGTCCACCTGTTGATGCCTAGCTACTTTGGAGATTTCTCTCCTTGAGGATCTCTCATGTATCGGTCACCAGTGGTTCCCACTATGCCTGCCTACTGATACCTAGCTTTTGTTTGAACCCCTCTCTTTCAAGATATTTTCCTTACATTAGTCACCAGTGGTTCTCACTGCGTCTACATGCTGATGTTTCATTTGTGCTTTATTCTCTCTTTCGAGAATCTTCCTTTTATCAGTCACCAATGGTTTTCACTATGTCCGCCTACTGATACGTGGTTCACACTCTAATATCTTCTTGAGACTTCATCTCTCATGATGGTCACCAGTGGTTCTCACTACGTCTGCCTACTGTCTCTATCCCGTTGAGACTTCGAACATTGTACATTTCTGATTTGACTTCAATCCGCTAGAACACAAATGTAAACTGAAACTAAAATTAAATTTGTGTTCCTTTGAAGTGCGTTGAGCTTTTTTTCTTTGTGTACTTTTTTGGTTGTTTTATCATTTCCCCTTGAGCAAATCTAAGATGTCTTTTTAGACTATGAAATGCGAAGACTAGGGGCGGGATCTTTTCCTTTGCTTTCTGTTTGTTGGTTTAGTTCCAATGATCCTGTTACCTAAAATTTCCTATTTCATACAATTTTGGTCACACCCCTGCTACTGCTCCTTTTAATTTTTGAACATGATCCATAATGTTCCATGGCATGAGAAGTGGTCTAGCAGTAGTTCATGATGTCACCAGGCCCTAGTCTTGATCGCATGTGCTAAATCAAAAGGACCAAGAAGATATTCAAGTTTTAAGGTTTGCAGGAAATAGCTTATTTCATATCAGAGGGTATCAAAATTTGTCTAAGTATAAAAACCCTTGATGTTTTCTATTTCCCTGATGCCTTCTAAGTTTTAAGAGAAAGCCCTAGTTGTTTTCAACCTTTCGCGCCTCGCACTTCTTCTCTAGCATCAACATTTCCTATGTGCGCTGTTGCGACCAAGTGGGCCTAGTTCTTCAGGATGCAGTCACTTGATCTCCAGTTTTTCTAGCGGTTAAGTTTTTATTCGATGATTGGGTGACTATGTGTTCGCTAGGTCTCTTTTTTTTGGCAGTTAAGGGTTTTTCATTCTATGACTTGGCATTTCTTTGATCGCATGTTCGTGCAACCCTCAACGGTTTGTACCTTAGCCTTCAACGATCCGGTGAACGGTTACTTTTTTTGATGATGCGCATTTTCTAGTTGGCCGAAGGTAGTGATGTGGTAGCTAATGATAGGCCTAAAATGTTCTGGTGATGACAATGCAAATTAGATCTATGGTTGTCGCATGATTGTAAGGAATATTCTTCTCCTTTGTGATCATGTGACCATTGTTTGATTTAAGCCAATTGTGCAGTGGGTCCACTGTCAGTTATTCCCGAGGTGTCTACTTCTGATTAGTCATGGGCTTGTGATGTGGAAAGTTGTCAGTGGGACCGGGGTTTTTTTCATCTACACAAATTAAAATTTGATCATGATCAATGGTTGTCATATTGCCACCAAGGAAAAATGCTCAAGAGATAGTCTTCACGGCATTGCGACAACCGTCCGATGAAAAGTTAAGTAAAACCCTGGGTCCAAGGTGTTGGTCATGCTGAGGTGTCCATTTCTCATTGGTTTCTGACTAGTGATGTGGCCAGTGACTTTTTAGAGGGCCTTGCAATTATTATGAAGATGATTTGGGCTGTTTGATTTACTGGTAAAGAATGATATCGATGGGCATGTTTTAAACTAAAACCTGCTAGCCGTTGTTTCGAATTTAAATATATTTCTGTAGGGTTTCTTGCTAGTTTGTTGCTATTGGTTGAATGCGATGTTGTGGGTAGCTCAGATTTGATGTTTTCAAGAGAGTTGAAAGTAGAAAAAAGATGAAGAAGATCTAGGTGGTTTTCATGTGTTGATTTCTTATTTCCTAAGGTACCCTATCAGTGGTTTTGCACCGAAGAAGAATTAAATAGTTGGCGCCACCTATGACCACTTATACTTTAAATTCAAAATATCTGTGAAGATCAGATTTGAACATTCATGAAAAACCTAACTTGTAGAGAAGCAGATGGATCGACCGACCTTCCAGAGGTAGTTATGGTGATGGAATTATGTGTAGGGATAGATATCTGATCGATCAAGATATTTCAAGGATGCATTTATAATCAGAAATGACTGATTAGGGTTTTCTATTATTCTATGAAAAATCTATGTAATCGTAATTGATTTTTTCTCCTACTGGCGTGCAAGGGAGATGTATATATTAGTTTTACAATTGTAAAAAATAAAGTTTTTCTTTCTTAGGAGCTATCTGTGGCATTTTTTTCTGCCCTCTGGCTTTTGCAGTCTGTAATCTTTCATTGATTTATCAAATTCAATAGAGGCTTTCTGAGACATCTTCTCTAACCTCAATTCTTTCCCTTGTCTGTATTTCTCTTATTGAATATGGTATACTGGCTTTGTTAGAGAAATCTTGGAGTTCCAGAGCCCTTCTTTCTTTCAGCTTATTTGTGTACTACTGTGTATGATCTAATTTAGGTAGTTTTGTGGATTTTGTTCATCACCTAGCTGTCTTGTCTCATTCCTGTGCCCTTTTGCTGAAGAGAACATTTTCTTGCAGGTCACAGTCTGTGTCTTTTGTTCAAACCTCTTTGTGAAACACTTATGCAAGCATGTTTAGGAAGATTGCATTCTATTGGATTTGAGAGCCTTCATGCTAATTTGGTGAATATATTATGTTCATGTCTTTTCGGTGTATCACCTAGTAGGCAGTTTGCTTTTAGTTATTTCCCTTCAGCATTCCTTCTATCCCTTTCCCTTCAAAGTTTACTTTTCTATCAAGAAGAAAATTAAGGTGATTATCCAAGAGGAACTAGCCTAGAACCTAGAGGTTTCATCTTAGTTAGCAAAGGTCCCACAACCTGGAGATGATCCCAAAGTTATACTAGGTTATCAAGACCAAGAGAGCTAGAACCAAGGGTGCAAACTTAGTGTATAACAGTTCTGGCACACCCAATGGGACTGTTAAGTTTAGATTTATGTTCAAGGTGCTCCTATAAGTTCAAAATCTTAGATTCAAAGACACCTCACCTTGGGCATAACATTTTTGACTTTTAGAAAGAGGTTCATCTTTAAAATATTATGCTATCTCTGATATACTGATCGCATAATACATACTCTTAGAAGTTTTTCTATCAAGTATATCTAGCAACTCCACTGGTGTAAGATTTAGGAGCCTTGTTCAAAGTTTATGAGAAAGATAGAGACAAGGAGCTCAAAACCCACTGAATTCTCAGAGCTACCCTCAAAAAGAAAATATAGAGGAAGGTTGTCTCAAAGAGTATCCCCTGTAAGAAGAATATAGTTTACACCACCTGATACTTCAAAAAGGGGACCTTTTTCCTTTCATCTTAGAAGAAGAGGAAGATCTCTAACTAGAGATTTAGAAAAGGATTCAGATCCAACCTCAAATACAGCTCACACAGTTGTTACTCGACACATTTCAGCTCCTAAAATGGCTAGGTAGTTTGCTTTTGCACCTTTTAACCAAGGAAGTCCATCGAAATTTGCTAAACATCATGATGTGCCCCTAGTGGCATTAAAGAGCTTAGCTGATTTCATAGGGGAGGGACAAACAATAGCTTTTGAACACATAAGAGATGTGACTACTATCTGTAGTATACATAATATAACTCAGGAGGATGTGGCCACTAAGTTGTTGGTAGCTTCTCTCAAAGGTAAGGCTCTTGAGTGGTTTAGAACTCTAGCTGTTGGCTCTATTAATTCATGGGATGGATTAGGGGATGCATTGAGTAAACACTTTGAAGATAAATCAGACAACCTATCTCTGGTTGAGTAGTTGACAACCATAAAGAGAGATCCTCAAGAGAAAATGATAGACTATAATAATAGATTTCTCAAGACATGGAATAGAATTCCAGTCTCAGTAAGACCATCAGCTGATCATGCTTTCTTATACTTCTTACAAAGATTGAATAATCATATCTCTATCATGATCCAATCTATGGGGGGTACCTCTTTACCCCAAGCTATTGACATAGCTGTCAGGGCTGAAAATTATTTAATCTAGGTAGGCATGATAGCAAGAAGGCCACCCATGCCCATATTTCCCAACCTTCAGCCCATTGCACCTCTGAAATCACCTCCTCTTACCCCTATTCCTACCATATTAGCACCTCAGGCTAGTTCTAGTGGTGAAGAGTTAAAGGCAAGTTTCTCTTAGGAACTGCAAGAAATGAAAAATATTCAGCAAAATAGTCAGCAAGAAATGAAAAACCTGTTGCAGACTTTAACTAAAGAGGTGATGAACCTAAAGAAGCAAGGCCAAGGAATCAGACCACCCTTTCAGCCACAAGGCCTAGGTCCAAATCAACAATATCAGAATCAAGGACAACCTTATCAAAAAAATAGACCACCATACCAAGGAGGTTATCAGGGACAAAGGAAAATTTTTAATCAAAGACCATTTCAACCATACAACCATACAACCTTGTAACTCTTAATTCTACAAATCTAGTCAGAGATATGGTCCCTAGCCAAAAAAATCTAGCTTTGGACAATGAATGGTGCTTTCCTTGTAATTAGCCTCATAATCAGGCTACATGTTCAAATGGGTTGATGAACCAAGCCCTAATGGTTTAGAATGCCTCACATGCCCAATCAAAGGCCTCTTCCAGTGGATCAATGCCTCAACATGAAGCACATAATGATGAGACTACTCTTTTCAATTGGGAGCAGCAAGAATTCAATGGAGTTAGTGGTGAATCTTCCATTGCTACCAACATAAGGTCAAGGAAAAAATCCCAAGACATGGAGTGAGCAGATTTTGGGATTAAAGCTACTGCATCTGTAGAATCACTATAGCCATCTACTCCTGAGATATTGAAGAAGGCTTCGATGGAGCCTATCATAGTAAAAATGCAACAAAGAGTACACACTATGACACCCTTCAACATTGTAGACAACATGAAGAAGGTGAACATTACTATGTCTATGTGGGACTCTCTGGCTGTTCCAGGGCAACCTAAGATTTTGAAGAAAGCCATGACTAAAATAATGGCTCCTCAGCCTACAAATGATGCAACAAAACCAGTGTTGGTCAACATTGATCAAGAAAAAGAGGCTCGAATTGGTGGCCCTAAAGCAAATACCATTCAAGGTAGGAACTTGAAACCACCTCCCTTTTATGTATCTTTAATTATTGGAAAATCCTTAGTACATAATTGTATGGTAGATAGTGGAGCTACTACTACTGTAATGCCCAAAAAGGTGGCTGACCAATTAGGACTTAAATATGAACCCTTCCAAAAGAAGGTTACACAAATTGATGGATCCTTATTCAATACAGTAGGTGTAGCCAAGGATACAAGTCTAATCCTCCATCCAGGTCCTAATTTCTCCATCCTACTTGATATATATATATATATATATATATATATATATATATATATATATATATATATATATATATAATAGATCTCCCAGCTTTATTTTCCATATGTCTGTCAAGGGAGTTTACAGCCAAGATAGGAGGCTACCTTTCTTCTGACTGGTCTCACATGCTCTTCCACACAAGATATGGCACTAAGATAGAAAATATCCTTGATATTTTACTAGATGAACTAGAATCAGAAAAGGCTTCAGAGGCCCAAGAAAATGTTATTTGGGATGCTGGTTTGGGAAGCTATTTAATACAAGAAAGTGGATCCATAGAGCCAAACCTTCTCAAAAGGGACATTGAATCAAAGGATCAAAGAAACTAGGTTTGGGAATTGTTTTTTGATAGAGCTAGAAGTAGACATGGTTCTGGTGGTGGTGCTATGCTAGTGTCCCCAAAGGGAGGAAGATACTATACAACTTTCAAATTTAGTTTCTCCTGCACTAGCAACACTACAAAGTATGAAAGTCTAGTGAATGGATTGGAGTGGGCTAGAAAAAGAGGACTCAAAGCCCTAAATGTTTATGGTGATAGTGAGTTAGTAGTCAGCCAAGTGAGAGGGATAAGTGCGACCAAAAATGACACCATGAAAGCATACAAACATAGAGTCTAGGATGCAATTGAAGACTTTTGTGCTTTCAACATTGTTGCCATCCCTAGGAAGCTAAATCAAAATGTAGATAGGTTAGCTATTGTTGGATCTCAGTATGACATTCCTAATAGTGTTTCAAAAGAAAGGGACTAGCAGCACATTAAGGTGATTTTTAGACCCTCTATTCCTGATAAGAATGTCAATTGGCAGGTGTTTGACAATGATGAGCAAATTTTGCAGTTCTTGTTTGAAGAAGACCTCTTCTCGAAGCATAACCAAGATAGATTATTGCAGAACTATGGTGATCAAGTGATACAACTTAGTTCTAATAAGATGCCTAGAGTTCTTGTTACCTTAGAATCTATCTTCAACAAGGATGATCAAGTTAAGAAGAAAAAAGCTGGCCTAGTAGTTCAACAAGAACATTGTGTTGAATTGGAGTTGGAACCAGGTAAAAGCTTACAATTTGGAAAAAATAATACTGATTTAGAAAGGTAGGCTTACACCCAATTATTTAAGGAATTTAGTGATGTATTTGCATGGAAATATGAAGACCTTAAAGGTTTTAATCCAGTCCTTGCTCAACACACCATTGAACTAGAGCCCAATGCCAAGCCACTAAGGCAAAAACAAAGGCCTGTTAATCCCAAGCTTGAGCCACTTATACATAGAGAAGTACTCAAATTAATAGAAAGTGGTATCATCTACCCCATTAAGCATACTAGTTGGATTTCCAATCTTGTTCTTGTAAGGAAGAAGAATGGGGAGTTGAGGTTATGTGTTGACTTCAGGGACCTTAACAGAGCTTCTCTAAAAGATCACCATCCATTACCCTCTATGGAAAAAATCCTGTAATGTGTCTCTGGATCTGAGAGATTTTCATTATTGGATGGCTATTCAAGATATAATCAAATCCTAGTTAATGAAAAGGACCAATATAAGACTGCATTCACAACCAAGTGGGGAACCATGGCTTATCAAAATATGCCCTTTAGTTTGTCAAATGCAGGTGCTAATTTTCAAAAGGAAATGGATATGGCCTTTAAAAGCCTCATGTACAAGTTTGTACTGGTCTACTTAGATGACATAAATATCTATTCCAAACATGCAACAGATCATATCAGACATCTGAGGAATATTTTCAAAAGGTGTAGAGAGTTTGGGATATCTCTTAATCCCAAGAAATTTGTGTTCACAGTTTACGAGGGGAAATTGTTAGGATATATAGTATCCAAGAAAGGAATCAAAGTAGACCCTGAAAGGATTGTAGCCATCCTAGAGCTACCCTTACCACATCGCAAGAAAAGCCTTCAATCTTTCATAGGAAGGATTAACTTTGTTAGGTGTTTCTTGCCTAATATTGCAGATTTACTAATGCCTTTGACAGCCATGTTAAAGAAGAGCTCAGTCTTCAACTAGACTAAAGAAAGGAAGGGCAACTTCCAAGCTATCAAAGAGGCTTTGACAGAAGCTTCTATTCTATTAAACCCAAATTTTAGTAAGGATTTTATCCTTTATGCTTATGGAGGCCATGATGCTATATCTACAATGCTAACTCAAGAAAATTAAGAAGGATTGGAGTAGCCTATTGCTTTCTTTAGCAAAGGTTTGGAAGAGTATGAATAGAGATACTCTTTTGTGGAAAAACATGTGCTTGCTGTGGTAAAAAGTCTTAAAAAGTTTAGATATCTATTAACCCATAACAAAGTGCATTTGAGAGTTACTCATCCAAGTGTCAAAATTTTTTTTCTTTCCAAGGACCTGAGTAAGAAAAGAGCTGGTTGGATTACCAAAGTAATGGAGTATGACATTGATATTCAAAACACCAAACTAGTTTGAGGAAGAGGTCTTTGTGAGCAGCTAATAGGGGATGAAAGTTCAAAGAAATCAGAACAAACAGATGCATCTCTGGTTGTGCATTCTACAGAAGAACATGCCAAGGTAGTAGGTTGGTTGCCTAACATGATTCATTTTTTGAAGACAGGACAATGTCCTACAGATCCAGATTTAGCAAAAAGAAGATATTATAGATTACAATCTATTCCCTTTGTGCTGGTAAATGAAGTTCTTTTCAGAAAGGATCACAATGGTCTCCTTTTGAGATGTATTGATTTAGAAGAGATAGCAGATGTCCTATTTGAATTTCATGATGGACCTTCTGGAGGTCATTTTTCTCATAGGACTACTAATTTTAAAATCATGAGGGCTAGATACTATTGGCCATCTATTTTCAAGGATAGTCATGATTATGTGAGAAAATGTATCAAATGTGCCATGTTTGTAGGCAAAGAAAGGCTTGTAGCTCTTCCCCTTAGCCAATCAAAACAAAGAAACCCTTCATAAAATGGGGCATAGACTTTATTGGCATGATTAATCCTCCATCTAGTGCAGGCCACGAGTGGATAATCACTGTAATGAATTATTTCACTAGATGGAGAGAAGTAGTTACATTAAAGAATCAAATGAGAGTGTAGTCTTAAGTTTTTATGATGATATAGTTCACAGATTTGGTACTCTAGACTCCATAATATCAGATAATGCATTGGCATTCACAGGCCTTAAAGTCTTAGCATGGACGATTAGGAATGGCATGTTAGAATAACTGAGAGGGGGCGAATTAGTTATCCAGTGTCCCACAATTTTCAAAATGTATAATTCAAAAACAATTCTACTACTTCTGCTACTCGGTAAACATAAAATACTTTCACTATCTGTGTTATTACCGATTATCAGTCTAAACTTTATAATAGTTACCGATTAAATCTAACATGTAATATGAAAAGTATGATAACAAACAAATATCACAATCAACACATAACACAAGAGATTTAACGTGGCAACTCTGTGAAGGGAAAAACCACCTGGGACTGGCAACCCAAATTGTTCACTCTTTTGAAATGAGGTCAGTGAAGACCCAACCTTGTTAAAGGTTACAAACACACTGTTAGGTGTGACCTTGTTAGAGGATTTTAGACCAGAAGTTATTGTCCAACCAGCAGTCACTCTGGGGTTGACAGGATAACAATGATCACTCTATGAATGAAACATCAAAAGACTTTCATAGTCCCCTTGGTTAAGATATTTGATTGTGTACAATGGTTAAATATGTAACAGTAGATGATCTACCTTAAAACAACTTCAATTTACAGTTTATAGATCAATGTTCAGCTCATTCAAATATTTCTAATCAATATACCACTTCAGATTCAATACTATATCAAATTATTGTCCATCGGTAATTACTCTCTATAGCTCAGTAATTGTTTTGCAGCTCAGTTCTTATTAACCAATATGATCAAAATGCATGAAAACTCCTTCACATGATAATTCTACAGTATCTTCTTCTTTCGGCTATGTTTCAATAATGAAACCAATGTCTCTTATATAGATGAGTAAATCATTTTCTTTTCCTCCATCAAATTTTTCCACTTTAAGCATCCTTGACTGATGTGTTAGTAACACATTTCAATGTACTCCATTAGATACCTTTTGATTTATGTTAGCCATCGATCTTATAACAAAGCTTATCTATTACCTCGATTTCATACACTTTACAGGTCATCACTTTATCAACTAAACTGATCATTTAATTCCTTTTTGTTTTGCTCAGTTAACAAAGAAATGTGTCGATGAACACAAGCTTAGTTAACATTGTGCTTAGTATACACTACATTTCATTGGTGTATACTAGAACACTTTATTTACCAACAACACTGATTTGTGTCTTTCAGCTCTATTCTTCATCATAGATGAATGCAACATAATATAGTCAATTTCATCAAGTCATAGACTCATCAACAAGTTACTCAGTGTATTCCTTATCCTCATCTAACATATACATCTTCCTCATGTAGATATTTCTGTTCATCTCTTTCACCTTTCTTCAGATGTGTTGGTATAGTAACTTATAAGATAGGTATTGTCAAGCTAGTTGACATCAATGACAACATAATACTGATTTAATCATCTTGCATATCTAATCATCAACTCCTCAGTAATCTTAAATTATAGATTCTTCATTTAGTTTCTAAATCAGTTGTAGTTCATCATGGCATTTATCTGAATACAAGTTCAAATTACTACCCTTAGGGCAATGGTTTGGCAGAATCAACCAACAAGAACTTGATTAGGATAATCAAGAAAACTCTACAGGACAATCAAAGGAATTGGCATACTAAATTGAAATCTTCCTTATGGTTAGATAGGATAACCCCAAAGAAGATCATTGGAAATTCCCCTTATATTTTAGTATATGGTAGAGAGGCTAAGTTGTCCATTTCAACTGAATTTCCAACTTTGGACTTAGCCACTCAATATGTCCTATTTGAGGAAGGAGATTCCTTACAAATCAAATATGCTCAGCCGATGGAGTTAGAAGAACTTAGAGATAAATCCATGAAAGATATGGAGTTCCATCAGATACAAACAAAGAAAATTTTTGATAAAAGAGCCAAAGCTAGAAACTTCAAAGTTGGAGATGGAGTTCTCAAATAGGATGAGTTCAGATTAAAGCCTAGAAGACATACAAAGTTTGATTCCTTTTGGGGTGGTCCATTTGTTATCACTAAGTGCAAGGGGCCTAATGCTTTTTAGCTATCAACTCTTGGAGGAGATGCCTTGCCTATATCAATTAATGGTTTCCACTTAAAGCCTTGTTTTGAGGTTAATCCTTCCTTATAAATCTTTGTAATCATGTTTCCCTATTTTTCTATCCCTGCTTTCTAGACTAGTTTTTTCCTATTTTCCAAGAAGTGCTCATGCACATTTTTGTCCCTCCTAGTTTCAAGTCCATCTCTTTGTCAAGAAGGTTCTTGTGTTCTTGAGATGACTCTTATGCCCAATGGATTGCGTCAAGATCACTGGTCTAATGTCTAGCAAGCTGACATCCACTAGAAATCACCAAAATGTTACCCAAATTTCCTGTTTCATACAATTTTGGTCACACCCCTGCTACTACTCCTTTTAATTTGTGGACATGATCCATAATGTTCCATGGCATGTGAAGTGGTCCAGTGGTAGTTTGTGATGTCACCAGGCCCCAGTCCTGATCACATGTGCTAAATCAAAAGGACCAGGAAGATATTCAAGTTTTAAGGTCTACAGGAAATAGCTTATTTCATATCAGAGGGTATCAAAATTTGTCTAAGTATAAAAACCCTTGATGTTTTCTATTTCCCTAATGCCTTCTCATTTTTAAGAGAAAGCCCTGGTTGTTTTCAACCTTTTGCACCTCGCACTTCTTCTCCAGCATCAGTGTTTCCTATGTGCACTGTTGCAAGCAAGTGGGCTCAATTCTTCAGGATGCAATCGCTTGATCTCCAGTTTTTTTGGCGGTTAAGTTTTTATTTGGTGATTGGGTGACTGTGTGTTTGCTAGGTCTCTTGGTTTTGGCAGTTAAGTTCTTTTCATTCCATGACTTGATTTTTCTTCAGTCGCGTGTTCATGCAACCCTCAATGGTTTGTGCCTTAGCCTTCAGTGATCTGGCGAATGGTTACCTTTTTTGACGGTGCTCATTTTCTAGTTGGCCGAGGGTAGCAATGTGGTAGCTAATGATAGCCCCAAAATGTTCTAGTGATGATAATGCAAATTAGATCTATGGTTTTTGCATGATCGTAAGATATTCTTCTCCTTTGCGATCATGCGACCATCATCTGATTTAAGAAAATTGTTCAGTGGGTCCGCTGTCAGTTATTGTCGAGGTGTCTGCTTTTGATTAGTCATGGCCTTGTGATGTGGAAAGTTGTCAGTGGGACTGGGGTTTTCATCATCTAGACAAATTAAAATTTGATCATGATCAACAATTGTCGTATTGCCACCAAGGAAAAATGCTCAAGAGATAGTCTTCATGGGATTGCGACAACCATCAGATGAAAAGTTAAGCAAAACTATGGGTTTGAGGTGTCGGTCATGCTGAGGTGTCCGTTTCTCATTGGTTTCTGACTAGTGATGTGGCCAGTGAATTTTCAGAGGGCCTTGTGACTATTATGAAGATGATCTCAACCGTTTGATTTACTAGTAAAGAATGATATCGATGGCCATGTTTTAAACTGAAACTTGCTAGCCATTGTTTTGAATTTAAATATATTTCTGTAGGGTTTCTTGCTGGTTTGTTGCTGTTGGTCGAATGCGATGTTGTGGGTAGCTCAAAGTTGATGTTTTCAGGACAGTTGTAGGTAGAAAAAAGATGAAGAAGATCTGGGCGGCTATCACATGTCGATTTCTTATTTCCTGAGGTACCCTATCAGTGGGTTTGCACCGAAGAAGCATTAAATAGTTGGCACCACCTATGACCACTTATACTTTAAATTCAAAATATCTGCGAAGATCAGATTTGAACATTCATGAAAAATCTGACTTGCAAAGAAGTAGATGGATCAACCGACCTTCCAGAGGTAGTTATGGTGATGGAATTATGTGCAGGGATAGATATCTGATCCATCAAGATATTTCAAGGATGCATTTATGATCAGAAATGACTGAATAGGGTTTTCTATTATTCTATGAAAAATCTATGTAACCCTAATTGATTTTTTCTCCTGTTGGCATGCAAGGGAGATGTATATATTAGTTTTTAGAGTTCTTAGAGCCAAGAGTTTTACAATTGTAAGAAAGAATTTTTTTCTTTCTTAGGAGCTATTCATGGCATTTGTTCTGCCCTCTGGCTTTTGCAGTCTGTAATCTTTCATTGATTTATCAAATTCAATAGAGGCTTTCCGAGGCATCTTCTCTGCCCTCAAGTCTTTCCCTTGTCTATATTTCTCTTATTGAATATGGTATACTAGCTTTGTTAGAGAAATCTTGGAGTTCCAGAGCCCTTCTTTCTTTTAGCTTATTTGTGTACTACTATGTATGATCTGATTTAGGTAGTTTTGTAGATTTTGTTCATCCCCTAGCTATCTTGTCTCATTCCTGTGCCCTTTTTCTGAAGAGAACATTTGCTTGCATGTCATAGTCCATGTCTTTTGTTTAAACCTCTTTGTGAAACACTTATGCAAGCTTGTTTAGGAAGATTATGTTTTATTAGATCTGAGAGCCTTCATGCTAATTTGATCAATATATTATGTTCATGTCTTTTTGGTGTATCACCTAGTAGGTGGTTTTCTTTCAGTTATTTCCCTTCAACATTCCTTCTATCCCTTTCCCTTCAAAGTTTAATTTTCTATCAAGAAGAAAATTAAGGTGATTATCTAAGAGGAACCAGCCTAGAACCTAGAGGTTTCATTGTAATTAGCAAAGGTCCCACAACCTGGAGATGATCCCAAAGTTATACTAGGTTATCAAGACCAAGAGAGCTTGAACCAAGGGTGCAAACTTAGTGTATAATAAATCCAAATAATTCACATAAGAGGGGTGTCCATATGTAAGAGCCTTCATCTTGTATTGGATGGCCATGTGTACCTCGACTCCTTTTATATGGACATTTTGGTGAGGTTGGTTCTTCTCCTTGTTTGTTTTGAGTGATTTCTCTTTGCCACAAGTAAAATTGCTAATGCTCATCCTGCTAAGTGAATGTAAGGGTCACTGTGAGAATTATTTGGTAAAGGAAGGAACTCTTGTGTGTTTGGTGTGTTTTTCCACAAGCAACATTCAAGTGATTCTAGCAATTGTGCTTTAATGCTTATGTTAACTTGCTAAATCAAAAGGAATAGGTGTTTAGGTCATTCTGGCTTCTTGTGCCTTAATGCTTACATCTCATTCCAACAAATCTAAGACTTATGTCATATTCATATTCTCATGATTGCAATGTCAGTGAGGGTTGTATGGAATCTTGTGAATGTCTCCTGCCTAAAAGAACTCTATGATGATAAATACGATGAGTCCAACAACCAAGTCCTAGGGTTTGCATTTAGCTTAGGCTTGCATTTTTAATCTAGGCTTGCATTGAGACTATGTTTTTGGTGCTCTCTTGATTGTCTTCTTTTGGATCTCTTCATCAAAGGTTTTCATCTTTTGTCCCAGGTTCGTCTTGGCTGCACAAGTGTTTGGTCCTCACTCTCGATCTTCAAAACATCTTTTTGATTAGTACCTCTCATATATTGCTAAAACTCTGCATGAGATGGTTAGTATCACATACATTGCATTTTTATTGCATTCTTGTTTGTATCCATAAATCCATATACATTTACATATTCATTTGCATATGCATCCATTATAAGCATAAGTAAAATCATACATTGCATTCATTCATCTACTATCTATCATTGCATTTCACATTGCATATCCATATACCATCATAAAATAAAATATCTCCATATTTATATCATAAAAGAAAACTTGTGCATCTCATATACATCTAATCCATACATCTAAGCATTTAGGACACATCTCATAAACATAAACACCAAAGCAATATATCAACAAGTAAAATGATATCAAAATCACGATCTCATATATATCGGTTGAATCAATGTCATGTACAAAAGAAGGGTGCTACTCGAGCATAGTATAAAAAATGGAGCTATAATATGTATGTCAAAATATGCTAACTCTACCCATTGCCACCTAGAGGAGGTGGTGGTAGTAGTCTCTATGGTGGTGGCATCGATCTCTGCAGAGGTTCCTACAATGGAGGTTCCTACTACGGAGGTGCTTGCAGTGGTCTCTATGGTGCTCCTGCATACTCAAAAAATGGAGGCTCCTACTCTAATACATCTAGAATGGCTCCACAATATGCTGCATAATAATAAGCTACCTGAGAAGAATCATATCTGATCTCCAACCGTGCTCTTGCCAGCTCCTCACGTAACTCTCTAATATCTTGATCTCTATCGGCTATGCGGGTCTCCTGTATGATGACTTAGGTATGGTAGTCATCTCTCTCATGCTAAACCTTACTAACCCTCTCCTAGCTCTTCTTGAGAGCCTCCTATAGCTATGGTGTCTGTGCCCCTATAGGAACATTTGACATATCTGTATCATCACCTAGAGGCATCTGTTGTGAGGTATCCCCTGTCCTCTACCTAGTGGATCTCTGCTAAGACCCACTACTCCTGGCACTTGCATCTAACCCCATATTCCTCAAGGGATGTCTATCTGTGCTGACCTAGACCTCAATGCTCTTTGTATAGGCCATTGTAAAGGTACATGCTACTGTATAGGTACCTACTGCTACTGCTGCTATCCCTATGGTCCCTGTTGTCTAGCCTAGTATTGGATAGGATGCTGTACTAGTACCTACTACTGTGTTGGTACCTGCTATTGTGCTCCCATCCTTGGAGGATCTGTAAATCTAGGAAATGGATGGGCTAAGTAGTGGTCCCTATATGCAGGCATCATCCCTACATTGGTGACATCCACCATGTAATCCCATTAGGCTTGAGGAATGCGTGCCTCGATCGTACACCTACCTAGATCTAGTCTTAGATACCACCCCTTCTCCTCATCGGTGAAGTGGGCATAGGGGCAATACTCCTGAGAGATATCCTACTATCTCCCAAACTGACGCAGGATATGTGTAACAAGGAAGTGCTCAATAATGGTAACACTATGTCCAATTAGTGGACGTGATACAAACATGTAAGAAAGCTCTCTCTGAGCATCATCCCATGGCTTAGTATCAACCCATGGTCTCCAAACAATAGTCACCATATCATTGAGCTATCCGCACCACTTCTCTATCTTACCCAACAATGGCTAAGTAATCAGACTTATGTACCTATATATATATGGCTCAAGATCTTGCCATGTATCATGATAAATCAGTCTACAAATAGGGAAATGCTCCCAGGCCCAGATTTGAAGAACAAAGACACCTACCACCATGGTCCTCATGCTACAATATATGATCTCATACATCTCATGGTACATATGGGTGAGCATGCACTCCCCCCATCTGAATATGACTGCTGGTCTGGCCAACATCCACTGCAACATCAACCCCCAACTACACTCCAAACTATGCTGACCTTGATTTGGAACAAGGTAGCAACTTAGAAACATAGCAAGAACAATGGCAAATGGATGAGCACCACTGTACCTACTGATCAAATCCTCCCAAGAGATGGCCCGGCCCATCACTAGATCATCTTAGAAGATAGTCCTCAATTCCACTCTGCCTACCCTTGGCTATACATCGTACTCTACTTGAGCACCATGGATGGATATCCGCAAGATCCTATATATATCCTTAGGAGTGACTTTCATCTCCCCTAATGGAAAATGGAATGTGTTCATCTTCGAGTGGAAACACTCTACAAGTGCACCAAGCAGCCCGTGATTTACCCAAATGTCGGGTATATCATGCAAGTATCCTAGACCGAGTCCCTCAATATGAGCACTCTCCACATCTATCAATCTTTGTATCAATGTGGTGATCACTAGATGATGTGACCAGAAGGTGATGTCGGGAAAGAACCTACAAAGAAAGTGACGACATTGGATCAGTATCTCAATATGATGGTTTTCACAACAACAATAATAAATATAGCAATGCATCTATCCTAGACATGACTCTACAATGCTCTACTTGGATGATTTCATGCAAATTTAGAAGATGGCTCAAACACTATAGTAAATTTTTGCACGAGGAACATGATAGGACCTTCTCCTGCATGAGAAGGTGAAACTTCACGAGGATTGACCTAGCGCCCTGTGCGAGATTTTAGGTAGAGCCTGGGTGAAGGAACCCTAACCCATGTGAGGAAACCATTTCCTCACATGAGGGGTGACCTAGGCTGACATGAGGAAACTATTTCCTTGTGTGAGACTTGAAGAATGAGACCTTAAAATCGCTAAATCTAACCTAAATCAATCTAGAAAGTAGTACAAATTAAAATGCAAGGAGGATTATCAAATACTTACAGGTGGGTCATACTCTGACAGCTGGGTGTGTCATCACAAGCACTCAAATTGATGCATTTGCAATAGAAGGCCAACTATTCTCTCTCTCAAAGCTTCAAATCACAAGAAGACAAAGTGAATAATGAATTGAAAGTGACCTCTCCAGGCCTTATATAGCTTTTTGACCTAATTTTCAAAGTGCTCCATTTTTTGCAAAAATTGCACCCTTGGCTAAATCGACTGCTCTTAATCCATTTTTAGGATTGAAATCAAAATCTAACATCTCTAGACAGCTCAAAATCATGTTTTAAAATTTGGGACCCTTTGGGATTGGACATTTGTGCAGTCAGTCTTCTGGTGTCATTTTCCTGCCAGATCCTCATCTCTTCATAATTTTCTTGAGATCTTCAATGTTTTCATCAAAGTCAACTCCAGTCAAATTTAGTCAACCATGGTCAAAATTGGTCAATAGGACCTCCCGATCACTCCAAATTGCTTCTGCAGCTTCTTGAATCTAGTCTGATTGCTTCTACTCTACAACCTCTTGTTGTTAATCATCCTTCTACTATGTCATATTTTGATTTCTCTCTCGAGGGAGCAAGATGATTGCATCATTTTAATCTTCTCAAACCAGTCTCATTTCAATCTGATCTAAATCAAAGTCCTCATTGCTTGGGGCATCTCTTCACTAGGGGCATCTTTGTGCCTCACACCTGGTCATCTATCTTTTAGGTATCTGAGAAATCTAACTCAGATCCTTAGGAATCAAGCTTAATTCTAGAGATGGTTCTTGAAATCTCATTAGGTATTGGGGCAATCTAACCCTAATTCCTGAAAGTCAAGCTTCATTCTAGAGATGGCTCTCAAAATCTCTTTTGGACCATTATCTGGGCAATCTAACCCGGGTCTCAGAGGGCTGAGCTTCGTATTTAGGCAATCTAACCTTGATTCTAGAGATTAGTCCTAAATCTGCATCTATCATCATTTGATCAATAGGAATTGGGGCAATCTAACCCTGATTTCAGTCTCTTCTCAAGTTCTCTTTTAGACCGTTGTCTTTGTAGTCTAACTTAGACTTCAGAGAATCATGCTTTGTCCTGAAGATGGTTCTGCAATTCGATCTATTTCAGTGTCTTGGCACCCTAACCTTGACTTCTGAGGGTTAAGCTCCATTCTAGGGATAATCCTGAAACCTCATCTGTCACATCAGACTATTCTTTGAATCAACACGCTGCTCACACATCAATTCAAAGAGGGGCAAATGTAATACCCAAAAATTGGCACCTAATAATTTCAATCAATTTTGGTGCATTTTCTTCAATTTCACATCTTCAAAGTCCTCTTTACTAGGCAATTTTCTCTCTCCTACCTGACTTTATTTTGACTTGATGTCAATTGCAAAAACCCTAATTTGCATTAATCTCACACTATAATTAATTCCTAAGTATTTGAATTTATTAGCTAAAAAACCCCTATGATAAATTAATTTAATTCTAAAGTCCTAAGTGCTTTAAATTAATTTAAAACCCACCCCCTTTAGCTAATACACATAAAAAAGGGAATTAATCTTATTTAGTTATTTGAATGGACACCTCTTTATTTGAATTTAATAATTCAAATTCCTCGAACGATCACCCATATGTGGCAATATTCCATTCTTTAATTAAATAAATCTTTGAGTATGTGTCTCAATTGGGAATGAAGTGGCAACTGTTCATTTTCAAGTACCTCTTCATTCTCTCCCTGGGCTTGTCTATTTAATGAACCTTCTCCTTCATTCAAAGGGGGAGCAATTTGAAAGAACATAGACTATCGCGAAATTCTGTCTCAACTATTTACATATTTTCAAAGCTTATTGCATTAATTAGTTTTCTCTCATTTAGTGTTAATTGCATCCTTCATAGTAGATTAATATCTTCATTGCTATTAGTTAATTATCATCTTTCTTTCAAGCTTTCTTAGACTAGAATCTGCATTCCATATTTTCTTTCAAGTTATTATATTAAAATCTACACTTCATTTTAGATTAGAAATTGCATCTCCATTCTTAGATTAATTGTACTTTGCTTATCATTCTAGCTTTCAAATCCTCCATATTAACTTGGGCTTATGGTTGTTGGCTCTTCAATCTGATTGTAATTAAACACCCTAATTAATTAGGAGGCAACAGGTCGCTTCACCATGAATTTTGAATTGATTAATCCATACTCATTCTCGTAATTCGATTGTGTGAGTAATGACTATGTTGCATGTGTAGTTGGATTAGAGGTCCACATTTAGCTATATATGTTAGAATAACTGAGAGGGGGGTGAATTAGTTATCCAGTGTCCCAAATCAAAATGTATAATCCAAAACAAATTCTTCAATTTCTGCTACTCAGTAAACATAAAATACTTTCACTGTCTGTGTTTTTACCGATTGTTAGTCTAAACTTTATAATAGTTATCGATTAAATCTAACATGTAATAGGAAAAGTATGATAACAAACAAATATCACAATCAACACATAGCATAAGAGATTTAACATGGAAACCCTGTGAAGGGAAAAACCACCAGGGACCAGCAACCCAAAAATGTTCACTCTTCTGAAATGAGGTCGGTGAAGACCCAACCCTGTTAAAGGTTACATACACACTATTAGGTGTGACCTTGTTAGAGGATTTTAGACCAGAAGTTATCATTCAACCAACAGTCACTCTGGGGTTGGTAGGATAACAATGTTCACTCTATGAATGAAATGCCAAAATACTTTCATAGTACACTCAGTTAAGAGATTTGACCATGTACAATGGTTAAATATGTAACAGTAGATGATTTTCCTTGAAACAACTTCAATTTCAGTTTACAGATCAATGTTCAGCTCATTCAAATCTTTTTGATCAATATACCACTTCATATTTAATACTATATCAACTTACTATCCATCATTAATTACTCTCTATAGCTCGGTAATTGTTGTGCAGCTTAGTTCTCATTAACCAGTATGATCAGAATGCATGACAACTTGTTCACACGATAATTTTGTAGTATCTTCTTCCTCCGGTGATGTTTCAACAATGAAACCTATGTCTCTTATATAGATGAGTAAATCATTTTCTTTTCCTCCAACAAATTTTTTCGCTTAATCATATTCATAGATTTTACCACTTTAAGCTTCCTCGGCTGATGTGTCAATAACATGTTTCAATCTACTCCATTAGATCCCTTTTGATTTATGTTGGCCATTGATCTTTATAACAAACCTTATCTGTTACCTCAATTTCATACACTTTATAGCTAATCACTTTATCAACTAAACTGATCATTTAATTCCTTGCTATTTTGCTCAGTTAACACTACGCTCTGTATACACTACATTCCATCAGTGTATACTAGAATGATTTATTTACCGACAACATTGCTTTGTGTCTTTCAACTCTATCCTTCATCATAGATGAATGCAACATAATAAAGTCAATTTAGTCAAGTCATAGACTCATCAAAAAATTACTCAGTGTATTCCTTATCCTCATCTGATGTATACATCTTCCTCATGTAGATATTTTTGTTCTTCATCTCTTTCACCTTTCTTCAAATGTGTCGGTATAGTAACTTAGTTGATAAGTATTGTCAAGCTAGTTGACATCAATGATAGCATAATACTGATTTAATCATCTTGCATATCTAATCAGCAACTCCTTAGTAATCTTGAATTACAGATTCTCCATTCAGGTTCTAAATCAGTTGTAGTTCATCAATCTCTCCCTTTGGCATTGATGGCAACTAAAGTAATATGAAATGTACCATACATATACCAAACATTTATTCTACAACTCTATGATCAAATGCTTTTCTAAGCTCATACAACATTTATATGTTTAATCAATACATTACTAAATAGCATTATAAAATACACCTTTGTCATTTTGTAGATATAATCTTTTTAGCTCTCAGGTTCCTGTTCCTATTTCTTTCAGATTATCTCTCCCTTAGATAGTTCTCATCGGTGCATATTATCTCCTTTTACTTTTCATATTATTTATCTCTCCCTTTGACAATAATGCCAAAGAAACAAATAAATAATTATCTCTTGTAGTAGCTAAGTAACTCTCTCTTGTCCAATACAATCCTTGTATCTTTGTATACTGATATCCCAATCCCTTTCAGTTCTTCAAACTTAATCACAACCTTGAACATTATCCAAAGTGTGAACTATGTTGCATCAACATGTGTGATCTTCTGATAAAATTAGGCTGATGCAACATCTAGATCACATTAGTGACCGATAGACAGGGGACGGACCCCATGTCTAGTCCTAAAACATTCAAATGTGTCCTTCGGTAGAGGCTTTGTAAAGATATCTGCAAGTTGTTCTTTGGATGTAACAAATTCTAACTTCACTTGCTTTTCTTGCACTTGTTCTCTTAAGTAGTGATACTTAATTGATATGTGCTTTGTCTTAGAGTGCATTACTGGATTCTTTGAAATATTGATAGCACTTGTGTTGTCAAAGTATATAATCACCAGGTCAGTGATTACCTCATTCATTCCTTCCAACACTTGCTTGATATATGCATATTTGAGCAATTAGTAGTAGTAGAAACATAATCTGCTTTAGCTGTAGACTGAGAAATGCAAGCCTGTGTTTTACTTGTCCAGGTTACAAGTCTTTCACCAAAGAAAAATGCTCCTCCGATGGTAGTTTTTCTATCATCCACATTTCTAGCCCAATCGGCATCGGTATAAACCTTCAACTCAAACTTACCTTCCTTAGGATACCATAATCCATAATCCTCTATCTTTTTTAGGTATCTTAAGATCCTTTTAGTAGCAATCATGTGTGATTCTCTAGGATTAGCAGAATATCTAGCAACAATTCCCACAGCATGTGCTATATCTGGTCTACTGTGAACTACATACATTAGCTTACCAATCATGGATCGATAAAGTGTCTAGTTTACCTCTATAGTTTCATCTTCCTTTGTCAGTTTACTTCTAGTATCCATTAGTGTTCCTATAGGTTTAGCATCTTCCATGCCAAATGTCTTCAAGACTTACTTTATGTACTTGGATTGTGTGCTGAATATCCCATCACTCTACTGAATCACTTGTAATCTAAGAAATAATTTAATCTCTCTGAACATAGGCATTTCAAACTCATTCCTCATGTCATCAGAAAAAGATTTACATACATGATCTTGACCTCCAAAAATAATATCATCAACAAAAATTTCAGCAATAAGAATAGTGTCATCAATATCAGCTTTCATGTACAAATTGTTGTTCTCACTAGTTCTTACAAATCCAATACTTAACAAGTAAGTATGCAACCTTTCATACCATGCTCTTGGTGCTTGCTTCAAACTATATAAAGCTTTTTGTAATCTACATATCATGTTTCTATTTTCTGGATCAACAAATCCTTCAGGTTTTTCTATATAGACCTCTTCTTCAAGTATACCATTCAGAAATGTTGACTTCACATCCATTTGATAAACCTTAAATTTCTTGTGTGTAGCATATGCAAGTAGCATTCTAACTCCTTCCAATATAGCAATAGGTGAAAATGTCTCACCATAGTCAATGCCTTCTTCCTGTGCATATCCCTTGCATACCAATCTCACTTTATTTCTTATCACTTCACCATTTTCATTCAGCTTGTTTCTGAATATCCATTTAGTACTGATAACATTCTTATCTTTAGGTCAGGGTACTAAGGACCAAGTTTTGTTTTTCTCTATTTTCTCTATTTCCTCCTTCATTTCATTAACCCATTCTTCATTCTCTAATGCAACTTTCACATTCTTTGGTTCAAATTCACAAACTAGACATGTACCTTGTCTTGTTTTGCTTCTAGTTTGCATGCTAGCTTGTCTGTCTCCAATAATTTGTGTCTCAGGATGATGTCTTCTGACAGAACTAGCTAGTACTTGGTTTCTTCTTTCTTGTTCATTCTGTTCAGGTTCATGTGCTTGCTCGGTAGCACCATCTTGTTCATCGGTTTCCCTTTCCTATTCCTAGGGGTTATTTTCCTGTTGACCAGTTATTACAAGTTGCAACTTCAGTAGATAATCAGGAAGTTCAATGTAAGTGAATCTACCATAGTCTTTTGGCTCCTTTCTTTCTTCTATGTTCTTGTCATCAAACTCATCAACACGGACATTAGTACTTTCAATCATCTTATTTGTAACCTTATTCAGACATTTGTATGCTTTACTCTTAGTAGAATATCCTCAGAATATTCCTTCATCACCTTTAGAATCAAATTTCCCATTTCTCTCATCTTTTAGAATAAAACATTTGCTTCCAAAAATCCTAAAATAACTTACAGTAGGTTTGTGTCCAAACCATAGCTCATAAGGTATCCAGTTGGTGTCCTTCTTCAGTTGTACTTGATTAAGCACATATACAGTTGTACTGATAGCTTTCCTCCAATATGTCTAAGCAACATTCTTTTGTATCATCAGTGTTCTAGGGCAATCAATTATTGACCTATTCCTTCTTTTAGAAATCCCATTCTACTGAGGTGTTCTCAGTGTAGAGACCTATCTCCTAATACCATTCTCATTATAGAAATTATTAAATTCATAGACATAAATTCACCTCCTCTATCAGATCTTAAGCACTTAATTTATTTACCAATCTCTTTTTCTACCTTTGCCGTATACCACTTAAACATCTTAAAAGCTTCAGATTTCTCTTTCAAGAACATAACAGTCATCAGTCTAGTATAGTCATCAACAAAAAGAATAAAGTATTTATCACCATAATAGCTCTGAGTTCTCATAGGACCACATAAGTCGGTATGAATCAACTCAAGTATCTTCTTTGTTGAGTAGTCTTTTCTCTTAAAACTAGACTTTGTCATCTTACCTTTCTGACATTCATGGCACATAGCATGATCCGATTTTGACAAGTTAGGCAACCCTCTAACTCTTTTCTTCTTACTAATCTTGATCATGTTATCAAAATTCACATGACATAACCTCTTATGCCATAACCATGCATCTTCATCCTTCATTAATAAACAAGAAGACTGATCAATATCAAGATAAAATAGATTACCTCTGGATTGTGTACTGGTTCTGACAAGTCTTCCTCCATCATCATAGATTCTTACCTTTCTACTCTCAAAAGCAAGTTGGTGGCTTGAGTTATTTAGCTATGCCACACTTAAAAAATTATAGTTCAGTCCATCTACCCAATATGCATTTTCACATTTTATTCTATCATTAATCATCAGTGAACCTTTACCTCTTACCATACAAGGTGCATCATTTCCCATTCTAACAAATCCTCCTTCATATTCATCAAGTAGATCAAATTTCTCTATATCACTAGTCATATGATGTGTGCAACCACTGTCTATGATCCATGTATCATTTATGCTTACTTTAGAGATTAGTGTTGTTTCTTCATGTTTCTCTTCTTCTTCTCAATCATCTTTCATAGCAGCAAATACTACTTCTACATCATCATCAGTGGAAGATTCAGATTCAAATTCTTCGGCTATGTAACATACTTTTTTCCCTTTGTCATAACTATCTCAGTTATCTCTGTTGTTGTGTTGGTAGCCTCTATTAACTCTTCTCCCATATCTTCCTTTGGATCGGTCTTTGGATCTATCATCATCTTTCTTATTCAGACATCTAGCAGTGATGTGGCCAACTTCTTTACAATTAAAACATGCTAAGGGTATCTTGCCTCTATACCTTCCTTTACCTTTGGGAAATCTTTTGGCCATAAGAGCTTCAAGCTCATCAAGTTCATCATCAGTATTACTATCACTATCATTATTCTTATCATTCCTGCTACTAGACTTACCAATCTTCAAAGAGGACATGAAAGTGGATTCAATAGAAGGTACAACACTATTGTCAAAATTGTTCAATTCAAAGGTTGTAAGCTTACCAATTAGTGTGCCAAGAGTAAGATTGGATGTAGCTCTTGTTTCATGAATTGCATAGATCCTGATTGCATAAACTGGCAGCAAAGTTTTGAGAATCTTTCTTATCATTTTTTCATCGTCAATAACTCCACTAGATGCTCTAATAGCATGTACTACCTCTTTTAGTCTATTTGTGTATTGCACAATTTTCTCATCTTCTTTCATCTTCATATCATCAAATCAACCTCTTAGGCTTTCTGCTCTAGCTCTCTTAACATTCACATCTCCACTATATATTAGAGTTAGTTTATCCCACATGGCTTTGGCAGTTGTGCATCCCTTAATGTCTTCAAATTCAGCATCAGTACAAGCAGCAACAAGTTCCATCATAGTAATATTGTGTCCATGCCTGTCTTTTAGTTGATCAAGTGTTAGGGGACCTAGTGTTGGTTCAATGTAGTCATTCTCTGTCAATTCTAGTGTAGAATTCCCAATTCCAGATATGTGCAACTTCATCCAGCTTTTCCATACTGTGAAGTTATCTTTATTCAGCTTTGGCACTTCCCTCTTATACATTTTGAGACCTTTTTACTAGAGTCCTTAAAACTCTGTTCTAAGCAACCGCAACTCTGATACCAATTGTTAGAATAACTGAGAGGGGGGTGAATCAATTATCCAGTGTCCCAAATCAAAATGTATAATCCAAAACAAATTATTCAATTTCTGCTACTTGGTAAACATAAAATACTTTCACTGTGTGTGTTTTTACCGATTGTCAGTCTAAAATTTATAACAGTTACTGATTAAATCTAACATGTAAAATGAAAACTATGATAACAAACAAATATCACAATCAACACATAACACAAGAGATTTAACATGGAAACCTTGTGAAGCGAAAAACCACCTGGGAATGGCAACCCAAAAATGTTCACTCTTCTGAAGTGAGGTCAGTGAAGACCCAATCCTACTAAAGGTTACATACACACTATTAGGTGTGACCTTGTTAGATAATTTTAGACCAGAAGTTATCATCCAACTAGCAGTCACTCTGGGGTTGATAGGATAACAATGTTCACTCTATGAATGAAACACCAAGGACTTTCATAGTCCACTCGGTTAAGAGATTTGACTATGTTAAATATGTAACAGTAGATGATCTACCTTGAAATAATTTCAATTGCAATTTATAGATCAATGTTCAGCTCATTCAAATCTTTCTGATCAATATACCACTTTAGATTTAATACTATATCAACTTACTGTTCATTGGTAATTACTCTCTATAGCTCAGTAATTGTTCTATATCTCAGTTCTCATTAACCAGTATGATTAGAATGCATGACAACTTGTTCATGCAATAATTTTGCAGTATCTTCTTCCTCTGGCGATGTTTCAATAATGAAACCCTGTGTCTCTTATATATATGAGTAAATCATTTTCTTTTCCTCCATCAGATTTTTCCGCTTAATCATATGCATAGATTTTTCCGCTTTAAGCTTCCTCGGTAGATGTGTCAGTAACATGTTTCAATCTACTCCATTAGATCCCTTTTGATTTATGTTAGCCATTGATGTTTATAACAAACCTTATCTGTTACCTTGATTTCATACACTTTACAGCTCATCACTTTATCGGCTAAACTGATCATTTGATTCCTTTCTATTTTTCTTGGTTAACAAAGAAATACATCGATGAACACAATCTCAGTTAACACTATGCTCGGTATACACTAGATTCCATCGGTGTATACTAGAATGCTTTATTTACCAACAACATTGCTTTGTGTCTTTTAGATCTATCCTTCATCATAGATGAATGCAACATAATAAAGTCAATTTCATCAAGTCATAGACTCATCAAAAAATTACTCAGTGTATTCCTTATCCTCATTTGATGTATACATCTTCCTCATGTAGATATTTTTGTTCTTCATCTCTTTCACCTTTCTTCAGATGTGTCGGTATAGTAACTTAGCTGATAAGTATTGTCAAGATAGTTGACATCAATGACAACATAATATTGATTTAATCATCTTTCATATCTAATCAGCAACTCCCTAGTAATCTTGAATTATAGATTCTCCATTCAGGTTCTAAATCAATTGTAGTTCATCAATATATAGTCGTAACCTAGAAGGCCTCACATCCAAGCATGTATGATGATATTTGGATGAATCAATAAAGTGTTTGTGTTCCTTCTCTCCTTGGTGTTGTTCTCTATGTTGTTTCCACTGTGTATTACTTTGCAAGGTGGCTGGATAGTTAAGTGTGCCTTTGGCCCTAGCTTTTCCTGTCCCTCCTTACATCAGGTGGTATTAGAGCTTGAGGTTTGTCCTTGAGGAGATTGGATCATGTAGAACCCTGAGTTGGATTTGTATGTAGGGTGATAGATCTATAGATTTGACGTATAACTTACAAAGGGTTATGATCTTCCAGGAACCTATTTGTCAAGATGGTTTGAGGAAGAGGAAATGATGATAATGCCATAATTGACATGTTAAGACAAATTGCAGCCAAATTAGATGCTACAGAGACAACCTAGAGGAGAGGAGTGTATCTTGATGATGTGAGTGATGATGAAGAAGTAGAAGTACCAAAACCTAATCTATAACCTGAGGAAGATCAAGATGATGAAATATTGTTGAGAGTATTGTCTAGGGAACATTCAAAGCCTTCTGTTGAAGTTATTCCTTATGATGGAAAGTTGGCTACAAATGTTCTGTTGGAATGGATCTCTGATATGGAAAAGTTCTTTGAATTTGCAGGCACTCCTAAGAATAGGAAGGTGAAAATTGTAGTGACTAGGTTGAAAGGTCATGCCTCACTATGGTGGGAGCATTTGTAAATAGATAGACAAAAAAGAGGAAAGGAGAAGATTAAAAGCTTTTTGAAAATGGTGAACGAGGTGAAGAAGAAGTTCCTGCTTGCTGATTACCAAGTTATTTTGTTGAGGAAGATGCAAAACCTTAGACAAAGGGACATGACTGTGAAGGAATATACTAAGGAATTCTATAGATTAGACATCAGATTTGGACATGTGGATGATGAGGTTGAGAAAGTTGCAAGGTACTTGAATGGATTGGGATTAGGAATTCAAGATGAAATAAGTTTTGTGAAATTGGATATTGTGGAAGAAGCATATCAATATGAATTGAAAGCTGAGGAAATCTTGACAAAGAAACATGCACAAAGACATAGAGGTAGAAGTGGTAGATTCTAGAGAGGAAGAGGTAGATCTAATGGTGAACGTAGAAAATTTGATAATTCTATGCATGATAAGGGCAAAAATGAGTGGAAAATTAAAGATAAAAGAAAGACCGAGTGGAAAGGTGGTAGTTCTTATCGATGAGCTACTAGTTCATATCGAGGAAGAGGTAATTATTATTCTAGAGGTGGTTTTAGTGGTAATTGTTTCAGATGTGGTAAAGAAGGGCATAGATCCTTTAAGTGTAGACATTTTGATGGAAATGAACAAAGTCATAGGAATGTTGCTGTACAAGATAATCTTGAGATTTCATCAAGTAGGCCTAAGGATGGAGAAAATTTGATGGTCAGGAGAACTTTGTGTAATAAAAGAGTTGATTAAGAACCTATCCTGAGGAGAAGTCTTTTCAAAACTAGATGTAATATGGAAGGAAAATATTGCAAAGTGATTGTTGATAGTGGCAGTTCAATGAATTTGGCATCAGAGGAGCTGGTTACAAAATTGCAATTGCAGAGGTTTAGACACCCTAAATCCTATCATGTTTCATGGATCAAGGATGAGCATAAACTATTGGTAAGTGAATAATACATTTTAAGATTTACAATTGGAAGTTACTTTGATGAAGTTTTATGTGATATTATGCCTATGGATTGTTTTCATATTCTACTGGGTAGACCTTGCAAGTATGATAGATATGTTGTGCATGATGGTAGATTGAATCAATATACTCTTTGGGTAAATGGAAGAAAGAAAATAATGTTACCTTTGATTGAAGTTCCAGATGAGATAAACTATACTACTATGAAAATTTGCATGGTTAATGGAAAGAAATTAGAAAAATATATGAAGAAGAACTAAGTCTATTTTTCTATAATTCCTAAGAGACTGAGTTTTGGTAGTAATGACCGAGTGACAGAAACTAGCAAATGCCGAGTGACAGAAAATAGTGATGACCGAGTGCAAATAGAAATTAAAAACTTATTGAATAAACACAAGGAGATTGTTACAGAGGATATTCCTGATGGTTTACCACTAGTAAGAAGTATAAGTCATTGTATGGATATGATTCCTGGAGCTAGTTTTTTGAATAAAGCACAATATAGATTGACACCTATAGAAAATGAAGAACTTAACATACAAGTGAAAGATTTGTTGTAGAAAGGTTTGATCAAAGAAAGCTTGAGTCCATGTGTTGTACCTATTGTGCTAGCACCTAAGAATAATGGAGAATGGAGAATGTGCACTAATTCCAGAGCTATCAACAAGATAACAGTGAATTATAGGTTTCCTATGCTGAGGATGGATGACATAATGGATTGTTTGAGTGGAGAAAAGTATTTTACCAAGATTGATTTGAAAAGTAGATATCATCAGATCAGAATTAGAGAAGGTGATGAATGGAAGACTACTTTAAAGAAAAAAGATGATTTTTATGAGTGGTTGGTTATGCCTTTTTCTTTGACTAATGCACCTAGTACTTTCATGAGGTTGATGAATAAGGTTCTCAAGAGATTTTTGGGTAAGTTTGTGATTGTTTATGTGGATGATATACTGATATTCAGTAAAACTAATGAAGAACACCTTGAAGATATTATACAAGTGTTGCAAATATTGAAAGAGGAGAAGCTACTGATTGATTTGAAGAAGTGTTCCTTTATGAAATAAGAGATTGTGTATTTGGGATTTGTGATTTCAGCAGATGGTTTGAAAATGGATCCTGAGAAGGTTAAAGCAATTTTGGAGTGGCCTACACCTGAGAATGTGGGTGAGGTAAGATCATTTCATGGTTTGGATAGTTTTTATAGAAAGTTCATTAAGAATTTTAGTTTTGTTTGTAATGCTATGACTGAGACTATGAGAGGAGATACAAATGATTTTAAGTGGACACATGGAGATGACAAGAGTTTTGAGACTTTGAAACAAAAGGTTGTTGAGTTACCTGTGTTAGCTTTACCTACTTTCAATAAGGTATTCCAAGTGGAGTGTGATGCAAGTGGTAGCATAATAGGAGCTATGTTGACTCAAGAGAATAAACATGTTGCTTTCTTTAGTGAGAAGTTGAATGATGCTAAAAGGAAGTATTCTATGTGTGATCAAGAATTTTATGCTATTGTTCAACCTTGAAAAAGTGGAGACATTATTTGATACTGAGTGAGTTTGTGTTGTACATTGATCTTAAAGCTTTGTAGTATTTGGGAAGTCAACATAAGTTGAATCAGAGACATATGAAGTGGGTTGAATATTCACAGAGTTTCACATTTGTGATCAAACATAAGAGTAGAGTCACTAACCGAGTTGTAGATGCACTAAGTAGAAGATGTTCTTTGATGACGGAGATGAAGGTTGCAGTCCTTGGTTTTGAGGAGATGAAGGATTTGTATGACATTGAACCTAATTTTTTTGAGGCATGGAGAGAGTGCAGAGCACCAAATTTATTAGGACAACTAATTAAGTTTGAGGATTATTTCATTCAATAAGGTATGTTGTTTAAAATAATTCAGTTGTGTATACCAAGAATTTTCATGAGAATTAATTTGATTAAGGAAAAGCATTGTGTTGGATTGGCTAGACATTTTGGAATTGATAAGACATTGATTTTTCTTAAGGAAAAGTATTACTGGCCACATATGTATAAGGATGTTCAAAATTTTTTAAGGAGTTGTGTAATTTGTCAAGTTACAAAAGGAGTAAGTCCAAATACTGGATTGTATACACCTATTTATGTTCTTGAGAAACCTTGGAGTGACATTAGTATGGATTTTGTTCTTGGATTACCTAAGACAACAAGAGGGTATGATTCTATATGTGTTATTGTGGATAGATTTTCTAAGATGACACATTTCATACCATGTAAGAAGACACCAGATGCTATGAATGTTGGTGAGATTTTCTTCAAGGAGATTGTTAGATGCATGGATTACATATGATTATTATCTATGACTGAGATAGCAAATTTTTTGGTTATTTTTGGAGGACTTTATGGAAGAGGATGGATACTGAGTTGAGGTTTAGTTCTACATTCCATCCATAGACAGATAGACAGATATAGGTTGTAAATAGAAGCTTAGGCAATTTGTTGAGATGTTTAGTTGGAGATAAAACAAGTAATTGGGATATGGTTTTGGCATAAATTGAGTTTGCATATAATAACTCTGTGAATAGGATTATAGGAAAAACACCTTTTGAGATTTTTACTAGAATGCAGCCTAGAGGAGTATCAGATTTGAGGGATACTATTGGTGAATAAAAGAGAAGTGTTGAAGGAGAAATATTTTCTGATTTTATGAAGTCTTTACATGAGGAAGTGAAATTTAAGTTTGAATAAAATAATCAGAATTATAAGGAAAATGATGACAAGTCTAGGAGACATCATGTTTTTGAAGTTGGTGATGAGGTGATGGTTCATTTGAAGAAGGGCTGATTTCCTCTTGGAATATACAGTAAGCTGAAAATGAAGAAGTTTGGTCCTTGTAGAATTTTGAAGAAATTTGACAGTAGTAATGCTTATGAAGTTGAGTTACCTAATGACATGGATATATCTCCTATATTCAATATTGCTTATTTTCATAAGTATCATGAGTCAAATGATGAAGTTGTTATATCAGATGATTATCCTAAGAAGCATGTTGAAGAGGTTGAACATATATTGGATCGGAGGATTGGTACAAGCACAAGAGGAAAGGATTACTATGAATATTTGGTGAAGTGGAAGAATAGACCAGTAGAAGGTGCTACATGGATTTCCAAATCTGAGTTGGATTCAACTTGGGTTGTAAAATATCAATGATTCAGGAGAATCATTTCTTTCAACCCCAATTGTCTGATGCATGAGTATCCTAGGTTGCCTTGCTATCCTACTCATTTTGTTCATTTTGCCAGTTATTGTCGAGTTGTAGTATTTGCTGAGTGTTCTTGTGTCCTGATTTGTTCAAGGTTGGTGGAGTAATCTTATGTGTGCTAAGTTGTTTGGTATTGGCCGAGCGTTCCTTCCTATGGTGAGTGAACTTGTTATTTGTTAATGCTCAATTCTTCTTTGACCAAGTTTATCTATGTTTGATTCTTAGTTGGAGACAACTTATGTATTTAATTTTGGTCATGATTTTAATGATTGGAGTCTTGTCTTGGGATGTGTGCAAACAATTTTATGGTTGACCTTCTATCTATAATAATCTAGAATATTTTTTAAGCCATTTTGGCAAGTATAAATAATGATGTTTAGATGTAGGGTGAAGGAGTGAAGAATTAGGGAAGAAGAAGTGGTGAGATAGAAAAGAAGTAATTGATAAATCTTGTTGGCCATAATCTAGAAGGCCTCACAACCGAGCATGTATGCTGATATTTGGATGAATCAATAAAGTGTTTGTGTTCCTTCTCTCCTTGGTGTTGTTCTTTGTGTTGTTGTTTCCACTGTGTATTACTCTGCAAGGTGGCTGGATAGTTAAGTGTGTCTTTGGCCCTTGATTTTCTTGTCCCTCCTTGTGTCAGATGATAAGAAACTATAACTGATGTTGATGATGATAAAGACCGACTAAGATCAGAGGTATACAAGATTGTAGAATGATTAGATTAGTTATTATCTTGTCATTGATGTCAAGCAATTGATATCTAATTTATATTGTGTATCATTCAGAGTATGATATAAGTTGAATGAGTTAAGAAGAAGAAGAATTGAAACGTTGTGAAGATTAAGAACTTAAATTGGGTAACTGATACTGATCAGTAAATGTTAAGGTTATGATGATATAATTTTTTTCTACCAAACATTTGATTATATCAAGTTGGTAAAGAATATTAATAAAGTTGTTAAGCAAAATAGTTTGGCTATAAAGCAGAAAAAGTCATTCGGTAAAAGGAAATAAAGTTTTGGTAAAAGAAAAAGAACTAAAGACATCTAGCATAAGGTTTTAGTCACTGAGTGAAGTTAACTGAAATATAGCTGAAAGAAAAGAGTTATCCACCAAGAAAGGATCAAAACTTAAATACAATGATCAGAATGACATTTAATGTTGAGCTATGATGAGCTGAAAGATTTTGAAAATGAGGAAGAGTTAGTTAGAGAGATCTGTGATTAGGAAAATTTAAGGTGATGATCTATGGTATAGATCTAAGCGAAAAAAAGAGAAGGACCAATTTCTAGGACAATTCAAGTTTCAAGGTGATAATAAAACATTTAACAAAGATCTAAATACATTGAATAAGTTTGTGAGGTTGATGTGAAACTAAGATTAATCAAAAGAAAATGTAATAAAGGAGATTAAGTGGCAAAAGAAAGTCTATATAAAGGATGAATTTGTATGAAGAAATGGCTGGAAAGTTTAAGGGTTGATATGTCACCGACTGATGCAGTGAAGAAGGAAAAGGTGAATTTTGAGTCAAAAAGCTAAATTTGATGAAGTGTTGAAGCCAGTGGAAAGTGAAGGATTGAAGTGAAGATAGAGAGCGCACAAGGGATCTAGTTATGCAAAGATAGTTGCTAACTCACAGGTCAATTTATATGTTGTTACTTATTAACATTTGTATTAGAAAAATTAACCGAGTGGACCTAGCAGTCTTATTTGTAAATCCTTTTAAAAGCTAATATTCTAAAGAGTGTTTGAAGACTGTTGAATAGGCCACTCCTAATAGGGTGAAGATCCTAATATATCTAAGGAAAATTCCTTAATTGGGTCACATTTAACAATGTGTACTATAACCTTTCACCAAATTAACTTTTAACTGAGCTCACTTTAGAAGAGTGAATTTTTAGTGGGTGACAATTTCCATAGTGGTTTTTCCCAAATTAGGTTTCCACGTTAAACATTGGTGTTATGTTTTGAATAATTATTGTGAATGTTATTGTTGATTGATAAATGCTATTTACTATTATTGATTAGTATTGAAGTGTGTCTAACTAAGTTGACACTGAATTAATCAGAGAAAGTTTTTAAGTTACAAAGAATCAAGGATTATTGATTCACCCCTTCTCTATAATCCAACAACTGGTCCTGTATAAAATGAGGTGCCAACTTCAAACCCTTTCTAGAATGGATCAAAATCTTCCATGGATGTACTCTTAGAAATACCTTATCACCAACTGCAAACTACCTATCCACTCTATGAGCATTTGCAAACTTCTTTTTCCTATCCTTAGTTGTGGTCACATGCTCACATATGCATTCCACCTATTTCTCCATATCTCAAAGCATATCAGGACCTAACAAAATACAATCCTCTAGCCTAACCCAAATCAAAGGTGTATGACAAGGATGTCCATACAAAGCCTAAAAAGGTGACACACCAATCGAACTGTGATACCCATTATTGTAGGAAATCTAAACCAAATATAAATATTCCTCCTAGTGAGTCTTTCTATCCATGACATACATCGTCAACATATCCTCAAGCACTTGATTAACTCTCTTTGTCTGACCATTGGTCTCAGTGTGATATGTTGAACTAAGATTCAACTGAGCTCTAACATCATGCTACAAGGAAGTCCAAAATGATGAAGTGAATACTGGATCCCTATTTGATATAATCCTATAGAGAATACCATGTAACTTCCCAATATCTTGCATAAAGACTCTATCTACTAAAGATACTCTATAGGATGATCTCATAGGAGAAAAGTGTGCCACTTTGGTCAACCGATCAACCATAACCATGATTGTATCATGTTTATGAGGATTCATAGGAAAACCTATGATGAAATCCATCAAGATGATATCCCATTTCCATGATGGAATGTTATTAGGCTGTAGAAGTCCCATTGGATGCTAGTGGTTTTCCTTAACTCTCTGAAACTATAGACATCTAGCCACAAAATAAAAAATTTCATGTTTCATACTAGAACATTAATATAGATGTAGAAGGTCCACGTGCATCTTCTTGACACTTGGATGTGCTGAATAAGTTGCATGATGAGCCTCAAATAAAATCAAGATACAAAGATCATCTAATGGAGGTACATATATATGACTCATATAACAAACATGACTACCTAAATCCAAAACATAGTCTGAAAACTTTCCTTCCAAAGGTCTCCCTGACTCAATCTCATCTCTCACGTCTTTGTACCAAGTATCCTTTGGAAGTGTCTGAAGTATACAACTCTACAAATGCACACCAAGAGTTAAAGATAATATCTCATGTCTCCTACAACTCAAGGTGTTAACTACCACATTTTCTTAAGCCTATATGTACTTGACTTGAAAGTCATATAATTCATAAAGAAACTCCATCTATTCCCTCTTCCTAGCATTTAGATTAGGCTAGGTAAAGACATACTGTAAGCTGTGATGATCACTATGAAGTTCAAATTGATGTCCTAATAGAAAATGTCTCCATCAGACTAATGCATGAACTATTACTGCTAACTCAAGATCATGTGTAGCATATTTCAATTTGTGTTCCTTGAGTTTGAGATATTCATAAGAAAGCACACATCCTTCTTATATAAGGACTACTCCTAGACCTTCCAAAGAAGCATCGAAACACACCATGAAAGCATCTATTGGGTCAGGCATTGCTAGAATAGGTGCACCGATCAGAAACTTCTTGAGGTTCTAGAAAGCCTCTTCACACTTCTGTATTCAAACATAATTCTTCCCTTTCCTCTATAGAGAATTAATTTGATATGCAAACCTAGAGAAGTCTTTGACAAACCTGCAATAGTATCTTGCCAAGCGTATGAAACTACATACTTTAGATACATTGGTGGGGGTTGGCCAATCTACTATAGCCTAAATCTTGGAAGAATCCACTGAAATACCCTCACCTAAGATTACATGCCCTAAATAATGAACTTTAGATTGAAAGAAGTTACACTTCATTATATGATCAACGTAAGAATGAAATACTCCATTCATTAGGCACATGAAAATAGATGGATCATTTGTCAAACCAAAATTAACTAATGTGAACTCATACTATCCATAGCAAGTGGGAAATATAGTTTTGTGAATATCTACATCCTGAATGCGTAACTAATGGTATCTTGACTTGAGATCAATCTTGGATAATACCTTGGCTCCTTTTATCTGATCAAAGAGATAGTCAATCCTTGGCAAAGGGTACCCATTCTTGAATGTTACCTATTCAACTATCTATAGTTGATGCAGAAGTGTAAAGATCCATATTTCTTCTTAACGAAGAGTACATGTGATCCCCATGGTGAAACACTTGGCTGAATACTACCCTTCAATAAAATATCCTCTAATTGGAGCTTAAGCTCATTAAAATATTGTGTGGTCATCCAATATAGATCTCTAGATATAGGTTGTACTCTTAGAATAATATCAATGGGAAAATATATGTCACACTTTGGTGGCATACCCATAATTTCAATAGGAAAGACATCAGAAAATTCCTGAATTATAGGATGATCAAGAGTCTTTTCCTCTATTTCTACTTCATCCAGCTCATTCATAGTTATAGAAAATACTTAACATCCCTTTCGCATGTTTCACTTGAGTTTCATAGAGAAATCATATGAAGAGATATAGGATGTTGAATTCCCACTATCTCACAATCCTTGCCAACATCATTTTTACAGTTGAATATATTTTATCTACAATCAATGCTGGCTCCATGAGAACCTAACCAATCCATCCCAACAACAATATCATATGATCCCAAAGGAATCACATGAAGGTCAACCATGGTGATGAATTCATGCAGATTAAACTCACATTTATGTACTAGAAAGTTTGTTGATATATTTTCACTAGAGGCTAACTCTACTTCTGATCCAATGTCTTGATTTACTGCCACTAGTCCACATTTATCTACTACAAAAGAAGATATAAAAGAATATATAGCTCCTGAATCAAATAAAATAGAAAGATAAATACCTCTAGTAGCACCAAAAGTTTCTACCATAGTACCCTGATACTCTTCTTGACAATGATCCACTACCACAAATACCCTGTGAGATCTACTGTCATCCCCTATAGTAGGCTCAGAAGCTACAAGTCTCTGTCCTAAAAACTGTGATGCACGCTGAGGGTAATTCATTTCAATGTGACCATATTATCCACATGAGAAGAAACTATTTCCTCTAATATGACCTCTCCCAACAGAGGGTGCACTAGACTGCTAATAGCTACCCCTGCTCACAACTGAATGTGTGCTTTGTGTAGGCTGACTGGGATGATTATGTTTGTTACATAAAAAGTTAAAGAAATTCTTAGATTGAGGACCAGTGTTCTATGATGGAGGATTCATCTCCTTCTACTGCTGACTATGAAAGTAGGGAGGAGGTTTCCTGAAGTTCATTGCACCTTGGTTCTAATTCCCTCTATAGCCTAGAGGTGTAAGGACACCAGTTTGAACTCCTATCTATCCACCATGCCCTAGAGAAAAATTTGTCTCCACTAAGGTAGCCTTAATAACCACTTCCTTGAGGGTCTTGGGTTTGAAAACCTTAACTCCTCTGATGATGTGACTATTGATCCCCCTGATGAAATGATGCAACATAAGTGGTGACTTATCACTAAATCATGCATAGGGATTGAGCTTGAAGAAACAACACTCATAATCTTGGAAAGTCATAGATAGTTGCCATAGATTGTGGATCTTATCTATGTGTTGTTGCTACCACTGATAAGATAAGAAGCATTCCTAGAAGCTCTTGAGGAAAATCTCCCAAGTGATAGTCTCCATGGTAAGTCCTAGTTTCTACTCCTCAATTTTCTACCAAGAAGATGCAAAACCTTCGAGGTGTATAATGGCACATCTTTCCCTACCATTGGTATCAAACTACTACATGAAAAAATATTGATCTAATGCAATGAGCCAAGTCTCTACCTCAAAACCAATGCCAAGACCATTAAAAGGAGGAGGTCATGATCTAAGAAGGTCTCTCATCTAATTGGCCTTTATAGATCCTTGTCTGAGAGTAGTGTCCCTTCCTCTTGGACTTATGGATCTCTATCTCTCCTCATTATCGAAATGGTGCAATGATTCTTATTCATCCTTTTCTTGCATATGTAGACCTTCTAGAATAGTCTAGAGAATTTGCATAGCATTGAGTTCTCCTGAATCACCATGATGTTCACCACTATCCTCTTTCCTACTCTTCTCAACTCTTTGACTCATAGGAGAGATAGGAAGTCTTCTCCTTCACCATCCTCTACAATGGCCTCCAATTTGGCTTCTAGAAATAGATCTAGTTTCAATGACCATTTTTCCTACAACATTCAACAAGAAGGATGAAATAAATAAGATGTGAAGAAGGTGTAAAACAATAGTATGAAATACAAGAGTGTTATATGGCTAGATTTTGTTTTATATTTTAACTACTAGATATCTAATGGGTTTTAAAAATTCCCACAGTTCCCATTGTTGAAACATGGGCTTTGATACCAAGTGTAATGCCCCACCAGGGAACCCAAGAGATATTAATCTAAAACATGTTACTAAGTTCACAATTTTTTTTTCTTAAGAGTTTACAAGCAGTATTGAATAAAAAAATGAAAGTAAAACATAAAGTCCATGCATACTAATAAACATAATCTCAATTTTAGATTACAAATCTCAAGGGCTCCTTGACATAGAATTACGTAAATACAATTTAATCTATTAATTACAATAATCATCTAAATCTTCTACATAGTACATCATAAATACATCTAGATGATATAGTATACATGAAAAACCCACATCCATTGCACAAGTCACATGGTATGCAAATATAACCGAATACAAGGTACAAATAAAGAAGAATAGGAATAAGTCTCCCAAGAAGATGTGATAAGAAACAATTGCAAGAAGGATCATCTGACACTAGTACAAGAACATCAGAGTCTCAAATGGTAAAAGAATCACTACCTACCGACCTCATGAAAACTTGTGGCTCCACTCCCACTATGCTAAGGAGATAATAACCCACTCAGATAACAATACCAAAATCAATCATTAGATAATACTAAGAAAGGGTCCTATAAGCTGCTATCTCAAGGGTACATCTCAATAACTCAAAGTTACTAATCCAGAGGCAATCGACACATGTAGGAAACCTAAGATGAAATCAGAGAAGTTTCATCACATATGTCAACCCCTTGGAACGATCTCACTGGACTCTGACTCCCAAGTGTGATCATATGCGAAACCTAGAATCCTCTCGTGTAGACAAGGATAACTGATCCTTCCATAGCTCACCGCCACTACTAGATTGGCAAGCGTCTTCTCCCACTCCCATCCTTAGCCTTTACTAGCACTCAAGGCATGGGCGAGGAATCCATTATCTTATTAATTCATTTTAAATCCCCATTTAATTTATATTATCACTTGTTTAAGTAATCTACTAAGGATACCCAGGTAGCCACTTCTTGGCTTCAACGCCTAAAAAGAAAGCCACTTCCCTTTTAACACTTAGATAACCTACCCTAGGTTCATACATCTCAAAACATTACTCATAGGGCATCATGAATCATAAGATAAAAATTTGTTTCGAAGATATAACAGGAACATACATAAACCACTTCCTTCAGAATAAAATCAACTTCCATAAGGTTGGGCTATAAAAAAGATCTACTGCCACTAAAGTATGCAAGGTAAACAAATACATCAACCCTAACCCTACCTCTGGTAGCAATCCTAGAAGGATGACATAAAATATTTCCTCCTAACCCATATACACATAAGAAAAAGCATACATAAGAATTTAATTAATAATAAACTAATTTGTAAAGTACCATTACATAAATTAATTTATTAAATAATCACCAAGTAAACTATAATTACATCATCAAATTAAATTCCAACATCAAACAAATCAATTTATAATTTCTTAAAAATAAAGTGATTCTAGGTTTAAAAATTACTAAAACCAATATAATTTCATCATAACTAAATAAATCTAATAAAATTAATTAGCATTAATAACTCCATAATATTTAGCTAAATCAAATTATGATAAAAATTAACATAATTACTTAACATATATATATATATATATATTATTAATAATAAATTTATTATTTATTAATATTTTTAATTAATAAATAATAAATTAATAAAATAAAATATATACAAAATAATTTTTATAAAAAAATACAAATATTGTTGGAAATATTCAGGAATTAACCAAGTTACTGAGAGGGGAGGGGTGAATCAGTAACTCCAAATTTTCTTACAATTTAACATGTATTTTACCTTTTAACCTTTGCATACAGAAAGCATGAAACTTACAAACATTCACAATAATGACACATAGATTTGGTTACCCAGAAACCTTCCAAAAGAAAGTAAAACTGGGGTGGGGATGAAACCCACAAAGCTTTAATACTGCAGAATAAAGTTGGCCGGTTAAGGCTTACAATTTGATCACTTCTGATGATCTGCCCTATTAGGAGCAATAAGGATTGCTAAATCCACCCTGTTAAAGGATTTACAAACATACAATGAAGTATGCACTCGGTAAAGAGATTTTTACAAAGACTGTTAGGTCTACCCGGTTAAAGGATTTAGTACTGATTCACCTGTTAGAATGAAACAGTAGATCTCTGCTTTGCAACTGGATTGCTGAATGAGATTCGCTGATGTACTGATCACCTTCTGTGATGAATTTGTCTTTGTTGTACCTTAAACTTCTGAAGCCTTCTGTAATTCGCTTATTTCTGCCTTTCTTTCTCTTTCACATATATTCTACTTCATACATTTTCATTACATCTTTTATTTCTACAACATTGTTTATATACAAGTCTCAAACAATTAATTACAATTACAATTACACAGTCAGCTTGACAAATAAACATAAGTGCTACTAAGTCAGCCCAAATATGGTTACTCGGTTCCTTCAAACTGACTCGGTGACTTTCTGATACTCGGCGTCCACTTCATTACTCGGCATCGTCATGCACTCGGTAGAAGTGAAGGCACGGTTCATACTGATCACTCGGTAGGTATTGAACTCAGTAAGCATTGATGACTCGGTAGACAAGATGTTACTCGGTTTACATTGTCCTGATCGGTTTGTACTAACTTGCTCGGTTTCCACTGTCTGCTCGGTTTGCACTGTCTGCTCGGTTTGCACTGACTGCTCGGTTTGCACTGACTGCTCGGTTTATATCCAGAATGCAAATAAGTGTTGTCACTAGTGGCAATTCTGCTTAATGCCAACAATCTCCCCCTTTGGCATTAGTGACAAAAACACTTATTGGCCAAAATTTATATACACGAATCATGCTGAGTTTTATTTTGATTTTTCAAAATTTGTCTTTGTTATAGGGCTTTATACATTGTCTCCCCCTTTCAATGTGCTAACTGTTTCTTATACAAATCTATAACTGTATACATATCTCTCCTTCTATACATATCTCCCCCTTTTTGACGATAATGCCAAAGGTGCATATACAAGTTATTTACAGAGAGAATCCAAAGTTTGATAAGAAATCAGAATGTACCTTCATTATTAGTGCCAGGGTTCTATCCCAACTTTCTTGCAGAATCTTACATATTTGTATAGCAATTTGGACTTCTGCAGAGAGTTCAATCATGTGATCTGCTATGGAGAACTGATTGTCATGAATCAATGTTCTGGAATGTTCAATGTGCTTATACATTGTATTCATGATGGGAAGGATCATGTGTTGGATGTCTAGCAGTGTGGACCGGATCCTTGAGTCTTCTTTCAGTAGATCAGACTACATATTAGATAGATGTGAAATTTTCATGTGATGAGCAGAGCTTGAACTTGGTTCAAGTTGCAGCTTCTGTATGCTAATCTTCATATCCTCATCCATTTTATTCATTTTATCTTTGACATCCTTTGTGAACTCGGCAAAATTGCATAGTCTGGCCAAAAGAGAGGTAGCATTCGAATAGATAGATTCTATGTTAGACAAAACTGAAGACAATTCCACTTGGTTAATAGCTATGTGCTGAGCAATGTGCTCAAGCACTTTATTGTTGAATCTCTTCTCGACTCTTTCAACTAACTTTTCTATCCTAGATGAGTCCTCATTGTATTTCTCAACTGCTTCTGCTAATTGTAACAAAACATGCTGGGAGGAGTCTACTTTAATGCCTAATGCATCAGACAAAATGTCCTTAGCATCCTTGATGATTTGATACTCTTTGTCTCTCTCCTCTTTAAGCTTCTTTTGTTTTGCTTTCCTTTGGAGGATCTCACCTATATTCTGCATCTGATCTGCTGAGAGATTTGCAAAATCTAATGTAGGAATTTCTATCTCTTCATCTAGGTCTATATCCTCAACTACATTTTTACCCAAAAATTTTATACTCGGTAGAGCCTTAGGCTTATCTGTACTTAATGCTTTTGTAGTAGTGACAGTAGCTAAAGTAGGGCTGGCTATAGATACTAGCATACTTTCTACTGGAGAACTTAAAATATTTACACTTGAAGATTCAAAAGCTGGAAAACTTACTGCTGGAAAACTTGATGGTGCAGGAGACTGCAGCTCGGTAGAAGAAATGGTAGTTGCCTCTGATGTTGCTAGAGATGATTGGACAAATGTAGAAGTTGTCACAACCATGCTTGAAGGTGTCTCTGGGCTGGATGTAGAAACTTTCACTGGAGAGGTAGGAAGGGATGCAATGACTTCTGCTGCTATCCTTATAGTATCATCTACCTCAGTGTCTTCTTCTTGTTCATCACTGTCATCTTCAATATCTTTTATTATTATAGTTTCAATGCTCGGTTGGTGAAGGTGGTATATGTTCTTCCATGTGGCTTTTGCAGCCTTCACAACCGATTCAATATTGTTGATCAAAATCAAATAAGTATTGAACTTCAATGTCATCTTATTTTCATTTTCTTTTAATGCCTTCTTTACTTCATCATTATTCAAGCTCGGCATCAACTGTCTCAGGTTTTGATCAAATATGTCTATCACAGTTTGCCTTGCATTGCTCCATCTCATTTTTATTGGATTCAATAGAACTACTGGAACCTGTGGGGTAATTTCTTCAGGAGAGTATTTCCACTGTCCCATCTTCTCAACAACAGCATCTTCTATTTCCTTCTGTTCTGCTTCCGATCTGGTTTCATATCTCAAGGATTTTATGTTACTTACTCCAGATCCTGATCCATCTCTGAAGAGTTTGAGCTTTTCTTGAAGGCTTAGAGGAGGCCTTTTGAATACTATGTCTTTATCTGCCTTTTCTACCTTGTCTGCCTTGCCTCTTGTATTTCTCCTTGTAAACACAGCAGTGGGAGGCACAGATGCCTTAGTGATGAAAACTTTTCCTTTCTTCTTTGCAGGTTCTGGTTCCTCTATTTTCTCATCCTTTTCCTCTTCTTTTTCATCTATTTCTTCTTTGTCCTCGGTTATCATTTGCATTTTGGCTATCCTCTTCTTTCCTTTGTTTACCACCTGTGGAAGCTTTATGCTTAGTTCAATTCTCACCTTAGCTTCATCATATGTTCCAAAATATGGGGCTTTGGGATTGACAGGCTGATTTAGAAGAGCTTCAATGATGTTCTTGGTTTCATCAATATTTACCTCATAAGGAAGAGGTTTTACATATACAATTCTTGGTTTAACTGCTTGAATATACACATTATCACAATCTACCATAAAACAGATGTCATCTTTGTAATCTTCCACCAACTTCTGTGGAATCCAGAATCTGTCATTCATTTTCTCTTTGAAAGACTCAAAATAATTATCCATGATGCTTTCAAAGTTTTCACCCATTTCTGCGATGTATTCATTTATTTCATAGAGTACTGGCACATCTTTTCTCCATACAACTTTTCCTTTAGAAGGGAAGAATTTCTGAACATAGAAGAATAAACAGACTAACAAGGATCCAAACTTACATGGATTGTTTTTGGAAGTTTTGACGCTTTCCATGTTCTTGTTGAACTGTTTCAACAATAAGCCTGCTAGGTCAAATGTCAAGTTGTTTTTGACCACTTTGTATGCTAGGTCAATAGCTTCACAGGAGACACTGTTCTGTCGACTAGAGCTTTAAATCTTGTGGGAAATGATATGTGTACCAAACTTTAGTTCAGCGTCGGTAATGCTGCTAACTTTCATGCCTCTACCATCCCACTCGGCTAGGGTTTTCTTCTCTAGTTCCGTCTGACCTAGGGTTTTGGTAGTTTTAGCTTTGTTCAACATGGGAAGACCGGGGACTTGTTGAATCATCTTCTTTGTGATCTCAATAGGTTGCTCAAGCCAAATCTTGCCATCATGTACTCGGCTGAGAATGTACCTAACCCATTTATCTCGAAAGTTTTGAGGAAGATGTGCAATGTGAACTAAACCCTTATCTTCCAGATGTTTGTGCTCGGGTTTCAAAATACCATCCACACATAGTTCCTCATGCACAATGTCTAGTTCTAGGTTTCCCATTTCATGAATTGAACAGTTAAAATGATTGCGGATATCGTTAATAAGCAGTACCTTAGGAGGAATCTAAGATTGAGCTCCATTCGGATCTAGGGCTGCTGCGATTGTGGGCACGATCTTAAAATCTGGTGCTTTCCACTCCCCTTGAACTAACATATCAGATCCTTTCTTCACTAAAGTGCTGGATGATGCCATGGTAGCTCACAGAAAATTCCTTTCGCAAGAGTATTAAATCGCCGGGTTGCCCTTGAAGTTTTCTTCTCTCAAAGTGCTAAAGATTCACGGTGAAGAATGAGTTCGATTACTTGCTTTTTGTTTACAACTCTGTCATTAATGCTCATTTCAAATTAGGGTAGGAATTCTGACAGACTGTCACCCACTAAGAATTAATTGCTCGAAAAAAGACTTCGCAGCTCGGTGAACTCGAGAATTCATAATGCTCCGACCTCGCTCGGTAAAGACAGGTACCGACCTTGCTCGGTGAAGACTATACCGACCTTGCTCGGTGAAGACTATACCGACCTCCCTGTGATCTCACTGCATCTTGCATGCTGATTTAGACTTTTCTTTTAATTTCAGTTCTGGAACTGCTTGAGATTGATCTATGAGAATACAGTTCCAGTGCTTCCTTGAAAATTTAATTTGAGTCGGTAGAGCCATCCATTCCATTACTTGGACTGGATTACTCGGTAGCTTTAGGAATCCATTTTTGTCTCACCTGTTTCCTGACCTTAGTTGCTTCATTCTTCTTTCCTTCTTCAATTCCATTAGCATTCATGCAGTTTCTGGCTATGTGACCGAGTTTAGTGCATTTGAAACATCTTACTGTAGTATCTCTTTTCCTTAGATGATGTTTTATGCAATTCATGCCAATGTGTCCATATTCTCCACAGTAATGACATCTACACCAGGTGTTGTAGTCCCATCCAAACATTGCTTTCACAATTTGTTCTGCTGGATTAAATGTCTTGGATCTGCACTCGGATGCCTTGTGACCTTGTTTGTTGCACTTGTGACAATTACCTCTGAATCTAGGTTTTTCCCTGCATTCATTTGCTTTATGACCAGGTTGATTGCAGCTATAACATTTTCCATTGAATTCTTCTTTTTCATTGTTCCAACATTTATTTGAAGTATGTCCTATTTTACCACAATGATTACAAGTAGGTTTTTGATTTCTTTTAGTACCTTGCTTAGAGGATTCGCCTTCTTCTTTGTATCCAAGTCCTGCTTTTCCTTTTTGCCTATGAAGATTTCATTCATACAGCTGATTCAAGTCTTCTTGACTTTTTAGCATTCCTTCATTGATTTGTTTTTCAGCATTTAGGTCATCCATCAATCTTAGATTGATTTCCTTTTCAGATCTTAGTTCTTCTCTTGTGTTTTCTATTTCTGATCTTAGATTTAGAATTTCTTTATTTGTATGAGAGATCTGATCAATTAGATTTTCTAGCTGAAGGGTTTTGTTTTGGACTTCAATGTTTCTTCCATCTAATTCATCTTTCAACTTGTTTCTCTGTTCCAAGATCTCACAGAATCTTGTAGAGTGTAGTTCTTGTTCTCTTTTCAATTTTCTCACTTCTTCCTGCAGAGACCCATTCTTTTCTAGGAGTTCTTTGACAACATTGTTTGCTTCATCTGAGTTATTTGAGGGAAGAAGATCTTCAATCTTTTCTTCAATGTAATTCTGATCATTCATCTAATTTGCAAGTTCCTTCCTTCTTCTTAGGGATTGGGAAAGATGTTCTTTTTCTTCTTTGAGTTTAGCTATGGCCATTTCCAGATCTAGCTTTTCATTTTAAATCACCTTGTTCAGTTTGAATACCTCCATTGTCCTGGATCTTTGCTCAAGCTAGTTAAGCTTTGTCTTGAGAACCAATGTGGCTCTGATACCAATTGTTGGAAATATTCAGGAATTAACCAAGTTACTGAGAGGGGAGGGGTGAATCAGTAACTCCAAATTTTCTTACAATTTAACATGTATTTTACCTTTTAACCTTTGCATACAGAAAGCATGAAACTTACAAACATTCACAATAATGACACATAGATTTGGTTACCTAGAAACCTTCCAAAAGAAAGTAAAACTGGGGTGGGGATGAAACCCACAAAGCTTTAATACTGCAGAATAAAGTTGGCCGGTTAAGGCTTACAATTTGATCACTTCTGATGATCTGCCCTGTTAGGAGCAATAAGGATTGCTAAATCCACCCTGTTAAAGGATTTACAAACATACAATGAAGTATGCACTCGGTAAAGAGATTTTTACAAAGACTGTTAGGTCTACCCGGTTAAAGGATTTAGTACTGATTCACCTGTTAGAATGAAACAGTAGATCTCTGCTTTGCAACTGGATTGTTGAATGAGATTCGTTGATGTACTAATCACCTTCTGTGATGAATTTGTCTTTGTTGTACCTTAAACTTCTGAAGCCTTCTGTAATTCGCTTATTTCTGCCTTTCTTTCTCTTTCACATATATTCTACTTCATACATTTTCATTACATCTTTTATTTCTACAACATTGTTTATATACAAGTCTCAAACAATTAATTACAATTACAATTACACAGTCGGTTTGACAAATAAAAATAAGTGCTACTAAGTTGGCCCAAATATGGTTACTCGGTTCCTTCAAACTGACTCGGTGACTTTCTGATACTCGACGTCCACTGCATTACTCGGCATCATCATGCACTCGGTAGAAGTGAAGGCATGGTTCATACTGATCACTCGGTAGGTATTGAACTCGGTAAGCATTGGTGACTCGGTAGACAAGATGTTACTCAGTTTACATTGTCCTGATCGGTTTGTACTAACTTGCTCGGTTTCCACTGTCTGCTCAGTTTGCACTGTCTGCTCGGTTTGCACTGACTGCTCAGTTTGCACTGACTGCTCGGTTTGCACTGACTGCTCGGTTTGCACTGACTGCTCGGTTTATATCTAGAATGCAAATAAGTGTTGTCACTAGTGGCAATTCTGCTTAATGCCAACAAATATAAGGTAAGTGGGGGGCGGGGGGGGATTACCCCTCCCCACACTGCCTTTACGACAATGGTGCTACCGTTCGGTAGCAAGCTTGTCGTCTGACAATCAGCCTGTTGTGTGATAGCCAGTGCTGAGGGGTGGGGACAGTGTCGTGGGGTGGGGAATAGGTGCCCCCACCCCACATCAATTTCATATAATTTATTTTTAAAAATAAAATTAGAAACATATATTATATATATATATATATATTTAAATTAAATAATATGGTATTTATATATATACACACACCTCATATATATAAATATGTATACATATATACACACACCCAATTTCACCTCTTTCTTCACAGAATTTAACAACGAAGAATTCACACAACGGGCTATTATCGAGATTATATTTTAACATGTCTATTGATACAAACCCTAAGGTTTTCTCCCAAAAAATTTCTCAAACCCTAGTTGAATTAAAGAAAAATTAATTATGGGAATTCATTCAAGCACTAAATTTCATAAAACTAATTCCAGAATTTCAAACATGATAGGAAAATCACAAAATAACAATATCACCTAGATCTAACAGGCATGAAGAAAATAATCTCTCTAAAATACCAGAATTAAAACTACGAGGGTTTTTTAGACCCTACCTCAAACGACCACTTGAAGAATATGATAAAGACTAGAAAACATATGAAAATCCCAAGATTTCACAAAAGAATCCTTCAATACAATTTCTTCATGCAAATTTGCAAACCTGTGTGTTTGAGAACAATGGCCAAGCCCTCCCAATATAGGAATTCAAACTCAACCATGCAATTTTGGAACTCAATCATGCAATTACAAAACTCAACTCAACTCAACAACTTTGTTTTCATCAATTCCCATTTTTACATAATTTACTAAATTCTAATTGGTAACTCAAGTACCTTTGCATTCCTTGTTTATGTCAATTCACTTAATTCATAATTACTTTATTCTTTTATTATTTATTCTAATTGATTTGTGCAACTAAATTGCATATCAATTTAATTAAAATAATATTATTTTAATTCTAATATTATTTACCCAATGATAATTTATTTTCAAATAATAAATTTTCTTCTATTTGAAAATTTAATTTGATAATTAATTAAATCTTTAAAGAAGTGTATTAAAACTTTAAATTTAATAAATGTATTTAATTAATTTTCATTAATTAAATACTTTCACATTTAATTTTCTATTTTTAGTAAGATCTAATTATTTAAACCACATAATTCATCTTAATAAATTATTTAATCACAACAAACATACCAACCAAACAGAGACTTACTGAAACTAATAAAACAATAATCATGCTCAAGGGAAAGGTTTATGGACTCACATCACCTGAACGAATTCAGAAGGGTAAAATATCATAAACTTGTCCACTATTTCAGGACAATAAAATGACTTATGTTGGGATTTGGATCTGAATATTATCTCCCCTCTCTTACCATTGAGACTTGCGATAGGGCATGCTCATCTTGACAATTCAGGGAAGTCGATGACCGGTATTTGCAAACCTACATAAAAGACAAGCATGTACATACATATATAACAAGCAATGGTAGGGATGGGGACATCATGTGGATCCTGCAAGAAAGTAACTACGACTCCATCCCTCAACCATATCAAACACATCAAACAAAAAAGTAAAAGAACACATACATGATATCCATACACATGCAAGTATGGGGCAAGTAAAAATATAAACCTAAACAACATTTTAAACATAAAAATAATCATGATCAAAGTAACTAACATCATCTAACTACAAACATATGATATCCCAAAATTAACCAATATCAAATCACCATGTAATGTTATACATCTAAAACCACATAATAAAACTGAAATAATCAACGCACACATAAAAGTGGCCTAAAAGAGTTTGGCAATATAAAATTGAAAAGTAAACTATGGGTGGGCACTATAGTTTATGTCTGTGTGGAT
>BSBK01001549.1:712500-752500 GCA_027943335.1 Chamaecyparis obtusa
TCTAAATCCTTTAATCAAGGTGACATTTTGATGGAATGTTCTTAAGCCCTTTAACAAGGCCACTCTTAACAGGGTGATTAAATACTTTAACCAAGTCACACCTAACAGTGTGTATTGTAAACCTTTAAATGGGTTGGCTTCTCACAAATCTCATTTCAGAAGAGTGAAAATCAGTAGCATGTTACAAGTGATTTTGACTAAATTGGGTTTCCACTATAAATCCCACTCTTATACTTATGTGAATGTTATTTGATGTGAATGATGTTGAAATTTTTATATTCTGCAAGTTAATTACTTTAGGATAGTGGACTGCAAGTTTAATGTTGTTGGTATATGCTATAGAGATCGAGTTGAAAGTTGATTAGATCTAAGATTGTTAAAGAGCTAGAAAATTGAATTGGTACATCTGGACCTGAGGATAACTGATTCACCCCCCCTCTCAATTATTCTAAAATCATTCTAACAATTGGTATCAAATCTTTTGGTTCTTGTAGAGAAAATGTTTAAAGGTACTTGGAGCTAATGATCAAGATGTACAAAAAGGAAGTACCCAAGTTGAACAAGGAGAACTTCCCTGCATGGAAGAGTTTGATGAAATTGCATCTAGCTGGTATTGGTGATTTAGTGAAATACTATGTGGAAAATGATTATGTAATACCTTTTGCACCTTTGACTGTCGAGGAGATGAAAGAAAAATAAGAACACAATCAGACAATGATGGAAATTGCATCTACCCTAAGCTATCCTGAATTTGAGGACATCAAGGAATATACTAATGCAAAGAAAATGTGGGACACTCTAGCAACTATCTATGGTGGGGACACAAATGTACTAAGAGACAAATCTGAAATCTTGAGAGGTAAGTTTGATGAGATGAAAATGCAAGAAGGTGAAAATATTTCTTATTATTGTAGAATAATTAAGGAGGTATTAAATTCTATTAGGGGAGCTAATGGGAACATTGATGATGAGACTTGATGTATGATAACTTCAAGGCTTGTTTTCACACCCTCCAAGAGACTTCACTTGCCTCCTAGTATCCTATTCCTCTATAGGATCTCCCAATAGGCTTAGATCATTAACTAAGGCCTATAAAAACTTTTTTATAAGATTCAATCTATTAAACTCTACCTTGAAGGATCAACACCCTAGATTTTGGTTCACTTCTCCACTCTCACTTAGAAAGCTCTAAGTGTCAAATCTCCCTAAACTTGATCCAACATTGTAGGGGTCTTCTCCATCATGAAAAAATTCTTATTCTTTCTCATTTGATCCATTTTGGAAGTATCTTGAATCATCTTCTTATCGGCTTCATCAATTCATCAAATAGAGACCTTAAAAATAGGCCTATTCTAGTAGCCTTTACCAATAACCTTTTGTTTTTTCTTGTAAAAATTTTCCAAACAACTTGAAAATATAAGACTTGATTTGGATACCCTTTTGGAATTTTTAAAACATTCATGAGGTTTCTAGGTCTGACAGTGAGCTTACAGGGGGTTCCTACAAACTAGGACAAGAGGCCTAATAGGCCTAATTTCTAGGACTGAACAATGAACTTGATAGAAAACTTGTTCAAACCAAATCAAAAATGATTGGTAGGACTTATGTCTACATATAATGGTTATTTATGATGTTCACCTATATTAAAAAGTCCTGGAGCAGTATGGATTCGTACAACCCTGCAATATTTCTTCAATCTTTCACCTCTAGACCTCTAACCAGGCTTCAAATGCTCGCCTAGGGCCTAGCATATAAAATAGTTCCTCATACTTTCAAGACTCCTAATTCCTAAAACTATATACACTAATAACTCCTCTTCCATTTCCATCTAACATGAATTATTATCCACGGTTAGATTTCATGGGGGAGCCATGACTCTCTAAACTACTCAAAACAAGATAAAAATGGACTCCATGTACTAGAACACCAAAAACTAGAACTTAGCTGAACTCAAATTAAATTTCTCTTCAAATGAAAAATTATCCTAATAGTCTATAGAACCCTAACCAAGCATTAGATTTAGATTTTCAATCCATCCAATAGGACTGTAAACACAAAGTCTCATGAATTACACTCAAAATCACTTGCAGAGCTCTATTCACTATCTTCAAAGCTATTACAATGCATAACAATGCTAGATGTTTGAGTCTTCATTAACATTAGATTCCATTTCCTTCATTTTAGGGCATTTTTTCCTACCACCATCTCCTAAACTCTAAGGAATCAAAAGATACCCGGATGGCATGCAATCTTTTTGCAATAATTGCAAATGTTGTGACAACTTCTTTTGAACATTTGGCAACTTCCACATATGCCATGTTCCTATATTCTAGGGCTTCTAACCTCCTAATTCTCAAGGATCCAAATCTATTTATGGTCTTATGGCATCTTTACAACAAGAAGATGTGTTTAGAACACAATTAAGATGCTCACCTTAGTTAAGCTCCTAACACTAAGAATTTAAATAAACAACTAACAAAAGTTATTATTGTGACCTTAGTCGTAATGACTAAATCACTTATCCAACATAGAAAATGACCTTATAAGGTCTTCAAACAAACTAAACTAACTTCTTGACTTTTCTAGAGTCAAGTACAAGCCAAAACACTTAACCAATGGAGGCTAGCCTAGGTGCTCCTGCACCATCCTCCCCCCCCAAAAAAAAAACTTCAATCCATCCTTGGATTGATGATGGTAGGATCAATGCCCATCCTTTTTAAAATCTGATTCCTTGACCTAAATTGCATCAGCAACACTCTGCCCATACCTCTTAATGAGGTGTTCCTTATACTACTTGAGTCTAGTCTTTTTATAAACCCTGGTGTCTAGTACACTGTCTGGTCATGTATCTGCAGTAGGAGGGAGTTGTAAGTCTTCTACATCCCTGATCACTTCATGTATGGTCTGGTTCATGTCTTCTTGTGGCCCTTTATAATGGACAAGGTCTGAAACATTGAAAACATTAGACAATCCATTGTCCTCCGGCAGGTCTACTTTGTAAGCATTGTCACCATATCTTGCTAAGATAGGACAAGGTCCTATCCTCCTCATTTTAAGCTTCTGAGGTACTCCTTTGTGCAATCTTGACTTGTTTAGATGCACCATGACAAGATCACCAACATTGAACTCAAGTGGCCTACCTTCATCCACCTTTGCTTTGTGTTTGTTGGTGTTATCTACTAATGTCTTCCTCACTATTTCATGAACCTCTTTCATAGAAAATGCAAAATCATCAGCATATCCACTTGCTTTGACTCCATCTTTCAGATCTCTCAACTCATAGACACCTCTTGGATGTAATCCATAAACTATCTCAAATGGACTCTGCCCTGTGGATCTATTTATGGTGTCATTGTAGGCATATTCAGCTTGCCCAATCAACTAATCCCATTGTTGACCATACTCTTTAGTCAAACATCTTAGAATATTTCCAAGACTTCTATTAACAACCTCAATTTGACCATCAGTTTGGGGATGGTAGGCTGATCCAAAAGATAAGTTGGTGCCCAATCTTTGCCAAAGAGTCTTCCAAAAATGACTCATAAACTTAATGTCCCTATCTGACACAATGTTGATAGGTAACCCATGGATTCTCACTATCTCCTTGAAGAATAGAGAGGCTATTTTACTTGCATCATTTGTGGTCTTGCATGGCACAAAGTGAGCCATCTTGCTAAACCTATCCACAACCACATACACACTATCCATGCCTTGTCTTGTCTTGGGTAACCCAACTACAAAATCCATGCTTAAGCATTCCCATGGCCTAGTAGGAATTGGTAGTGATTGATAAAGACCAGCATTTGTAGAAGTGCCCTTGGCCTTTTGACATACCACACAACTCTCCACATACCTCCTAACATCTAGATTCATCCTTGGCCAATAGTAGAACCTTGAAACAAGGTCTTGAGTCTTAGTGATCCCAAAGTGACCACTCAAAGCACCATTATGCTTTTCTTGAATCAAATTCTCTCTAATAGAGCCTCTAGGAACACACAATTGATTCCCTTTGAACAAGAGATCACTTTGCAAAGTATACTCAACATATTTACTATGAAAATGATTCTTGTATTCAGCACATACCTTGTAAATTTCAGCAAAGTCTTCATCATCTGCATATAGATCCTTGAAATGATCTAGCCCCATGCTTTTCAAGTGAATTTCTTGGAGTGTGAGGGCTCTTCTTGACAATGCATCAGCCACCTTGTTTAGAAGACCCTTCTTGTGCTTGATATTGAAGGTGTAAGCTTGTAGGTACTCAACCCACTTCATGTGCTTGTGACTCAACTTCTCTTGTGAATTCAGGAAACTAAGTGCTTGATTGTCTGAATACACAATGAATTCATTGGGAAGTAAGTAATGCCTCCACTTTCTTAGAGTTTGGACCAATGCATACATTTATAAGTCATATGAGGAGTACTTCCTCTTAGCCTCACTCAACTTTGCAGAATGGAAAGCCACCGGTCTACCTTCTTGGCTTAGAACATCCCCAATTGCTACATTGCTAGCATCACACTCAATGGTGAATAGCTTCTCAAAGCTTGGCAGCACTAAAATAGGTTGGGTAGCTATCCTTTCCTTCAACAACTCAAAGCTCTTGTTAGCATCTTCAATCCAAACAAACTTGGTTTTCATTCCTCCTTTGATAGTATCCAACATAGGAGCACAAATTGCACTAAATTGTCTTATGAACTTTCTATAATATTGTGCAAGGCCATGAAAACTTCTTACCTCTATTGTTGTCCTTGGAGTAGGCCAATTCATGACAGCCTCCAGTTTTCTTTTGTCCATTTTCATATTTCCATGTGATAAGACAAACCCAAGGTACACTAGCTCTTTTTTGAAGAACTCACACTTCTCCAAGTTGATCATCATATTCTCCTCATGTAGCTTTGTGAAAAAAATATCAAGATGTTACAAATGCTCACTCCTTGTCTTGCTAAAAATTAGTATATCATCTAGATATACAACTACAAACTTGCCTATGTAGTCTTTGAGGACTTCATTCATGAGCCTCATGAATGTGGAGGGGGAATTTGACAATCCAAATGGCATGAAAAGCTATTCATACATCCCTTCATTGGTCTTGAAGGCTATCTTCTACTCATCACCTCCATCGATTCTTATTTGGTGATAGCCACTCTTCAAGTCTATCTTGCTATAGTACTTTGCTTCACCTAAACAATCAATTAAGTCTTCAATCCTAGGGATAGGGAACCTATACCTTATGGTTATCCTATTGATAGCCCTTGAGTCAATACATAGCCTCCAAGTTCCTCCTTTCTTAGGTGCAAGTATGGTGGGTATAACACATGGACTAATACTCTTCTTAATTAGGCCTTGGTCTAAGAGCTCTTGTATTTGTCTTGCTATTTCCTCATTTTGTTGAGGGGTCATCTTGTAAGTGGATTTTTTAGGTAGGGTGGCTCTTGGGATAAGGTATATCCTATGGCTTATGGCTCTTTGAGGGGGTAAGTTTGATGGTTTTCCATCACTCACAATGCCTTGGTAAGTCTACAACATACCTTGAATCTCCCTTGGTAATTCAGTCTTCTTAACCACCTTTCCTTCATCTCCCTCTCTTGGTCTTAACACCAATGCATAGCCAATGCCTTCACTCTCTTCCATGGTTTGTAGGAACTATGTTTCACCTACCATAAGAACATTTGGACCTATTTTCTTCATTTCAGCATTCTCCAACAATGACTGAATCTTGAAGGTTACATTGTCTTTCTTGAAAGAATAGAAATTCTTCCCTCCATCATGTATGGCTCGGTGGTCAAATTGCCATGGTCTACCCAGGAGAAAATGGCATGCATCCATAGGCAACACATCACACAACACTTTTTCTTTGTACCTTCCAATGGATAACTCCACTCATGCTTTCTCATTCACTAACACATGTTGGCCTCTGTTAAGCCAAGTGACCTTGTAAGGATTGGTATGGGATATTCTTGTCAACTTAAGCTTGCTGACTACTTCCTCTGACACTATGTTATTAATAGATCCTAAATCAATGATGACCCTACATGCTTTTCCCATTATCTTGCATTTGATCCTAAACAAAGATCTCCTTTGGCTTGGCTCCTCCTTCATCAGTTCCTTGATTAGAGTCCTCCTCATCATGAGGTTCTCTCCTTCCTCTTAATTTAGTGGTACCTCAACATGTTTGTCTACTACATTGGACTCATCTTGAACTAAACTAGTCCTCTTATCACCTCCTTGTGATGATCCACCTTTCTCCGGGCATCTATAAGCAAGGTGTCCCATTTGATTACAATGGTAGCACTTCATATTGGCAAAATAGTTGCCTCTTCCTCCTTGTGATGAACCACCACTTCTTCCCCTAAAGCTAGAGTTATAATTTATTCCTCTACCACCTCAACTTGAGCTTCCTTCTTGTTTCTCACTAAAATTTACCTCACCTTGAGCTCTTGAATCAGAACTTTTTCCACCATAGCCACCTCTTTGACCTTTGGTATCTTTGCATTCACCTTTGCCTTTGGAGGTTTCTTGATTTCTCTTTCTCTTCTCCTCTATCTTAATGGCCATTTGATAGCATTTCCTAATGGATTTAAAGTTCACTAGACTCATCTCCTCTTGAATAGACCATTTGAGGCCATTCAAGTATCTTGCAAGCTTGATGCTCTCTTCTTCAACTACCTTGGATCTCAAACATAGTTTTTGAAAGTCGTCGGTGTATGCTTGGATATCCAAATCTTTTTGCCTAAGATTGTGTCTCCTTCTATGCATTTGGACTTCATAGTCATCAGGAAGGTAGTTATGCTTTACTTTGGATACCATACCCTTCCATGTCACAATAGGACCTTTTCCATCCTTTTCTCCCTCGGTTTGCACAAACTTCCACCAAGTAAGAGCTGAACCTCTTAGTCTAGAATTGGCCACCATAACCTTTTGTGCTTTAGAGATACCATCACATTCAAAATGGTTCTCAATGCTATCTATCCAATCCACAACTGAATCTGGATCCATCTGTCCACTAAATAGTGGCACACCTTCCAAAGCCTTACCACTCAATGCTTTTAATGCCTTAAGAATGGCTCTTCAAGAAGAATAGGGTTAGGTGTTGGTGCTTATTCCTCCAACTCTAATTCCTTCTCCCTTGCTTTAGCTTCTTCCTTTTGGTCAATCTTGTCCTTGACTTTATCTGCTTTGTCTTGGACTTCACCCAAGAGTTGCTCCATTTGAGCTAGTCTTTGCCTTAGCAATTTGTTATCCTCCTCGTGTTCCTCAACCTTCTTAGCTAATTCAACATTAGTCACAATGGCTTTATTTTGTGTATTCTCTCCTACTGATTTAGAAGCTTGCAACATCAACCACAAGCTTGATCAACTAGGCTCTAATACCAATATAATGTATGATAACTTCAAGGCTTGTTTTCACACCCTCCAAGAGACTTCACTTGCCTCCTAGTATCCTATTCCTCTATAGGATCTCCCAATAGGCTTAGATCATTAACTAAGGCCTATAAAAACTCTGTTATAAGATTCAATGTATTAAACTCTACCTTGAAGGATCAACACCCTAGTTTTTGGTTCACTTCTCCACTCTCACTTAGAAAGCTCTAAATGTCAAATCTCCCTAAAATTTCTCCAACATTGTAGGGGTCTTCTCCATCATGAAAAAATTCTTATTATTTCTCATTTGATCCATTTTGGAAGTATCTTGAATCATCTTCTTATCAGCTTCATCAATTCATCAAATAGAGACCTTAAAAATAGGCCTATTCTAGTAGCCTTTACCAGTCAACTTTTGATGTTTCTTATAAAAATTTTCCAAACAACTTGAAAATATAAGACTTTATTTGGATACCCTTTTGGAATTTTTAAAACATTCATGAGGTTTCTAGTTCTGATAGTGACCGTACCAGGGGTTCCTACAAATTAGGACAAGAGACCTAATAGGCCTAATTTCTAGGACTGAACAGTGAACTTCATAGAAAACTTGTTCAACCCAAATCCAAAATGATTGGTAGGACTTCTATCTGCACATAATGGTTATTTATGATGTTTACCTATATGAAAAAGTCCTCGAGCAATACGGATTCGTACAACCCTGCAATATTTCTTCAATATTTCACCTCTAGACGTCTAACCGGGCTTCAAATGCTCGCCTAGGGCCTAGCATATAAAATAGTTCCTCATACTTTCAAGACTCCTAATTCCTAAAACTATATACACTAATTACTCCTCTACCATTTCCATATAACATGAATTATTATCCATGGTTAGATTTCATGGGGCAGCCATGACTCTCTAAACTGCTCAAAACAAGATAAAAATGGACTCCATGTACTAGAACACCAAAAACCAGAACTTAGATGAACTCAAATAGACTTTATCTTCAAATGAAAAAGTATCCTAATAGTCTATATAACCATAATCAAGCATTATATTTATATTTTCAATCCATCCAATAGGACTATCAACACAAAGTCTCAAGAATTACACTCAAAATCAATTGCAGAGCTCTATTCACTATCTTCAAAGCTATTACAATGCATAACAATGCTAGATGTTCAAGTCTTCATTAACATTAGATGTCATTTCCTTCACTTCAGGGCCTATTGGCTGAGCATCATCTCCTAAACTTTAGGGAATCAAAAGATACTAGGATGGCATGCAATCTTTTTGATTGCAAATGTTGTGACAACTTCTTTTGAACATTTGCCAACTTCCACATATGCCATGTTCCTATATTCTAGGGCTTCTAACCTCCTATGTCTCAAGGATCCAAAGCCATTTATGGTCTTATGGCATCTTTATAATAACAAGATGTGTTTAGAACACAATTAAGACTCTCACCTTAGCTAAGCTCCTAACACTAAGAATTTAAATAAACAGCTAACAAAAGCTATTATTGTGACCTTATTCCTAATGACTAACTCACTTAGCCAACATAGAAAATGACCTTCTAAGCTCTTCAAACAAACTAATCTAACTTCTTGACTTGGATAGAGTCAAGTACAAGCCAAAACACTTAACCAATGGAGGCTAGCCTAGGTGCTCCTGCACTAAGACTGTTATCAATAAAGTATTGAGAACCGTGCTTCCTATCTATAATATTAGAGTTTTTGTAATAAAAGAATCAAGATGTAACCCTGGTAATGTCCTAACTTTGGAAATCTTACTTCTTTTGAACTGTCTAATTATGATAATTTCACTGCTCATAATATTGAATCTACATTCAAGTCTCAAATGGTTCTTCATAAGCCTAAGAAGGGAAAAGAAATATGTGAGAGTAGTGATAGAAACAACAACAATGATATTGACACTTTTGATGATGATCTAGATGATCTTGAGGCACTTATGGCTAGAAGGCTAAAGAGAGGAAAAGGGAAATATAAAGGTAAACTTCCTTTTATCTTTTTTTCATGTAACAATGTTAGCCATATTATAGCAAGATGCCCTGACAGGACTGACAAATATGAGAGAAGGGAAAGAAAGTAAAATGACAAGAGACATGATAGAGATCATAGAAGGTACAGAGACTACAAAGACAAAGGTAAGCAATCTTTCTATATTGTTGAAGAGGAAACTGACAGTGAAATTAGTGAATCTGATGAATGTGATATAGAAGTTGTTTATGTTGCTATGAAAGATGATTTTGATGAAGATGAGAAAACTTAACTTATTTCATATGTGAGTAAAGGTGATAAATGGATTATTGATAGTGGATGTTCACATCACATGACTGGTGATAAAAGTAAATTTGAAATGTTAAGTTTGGTAATGATGCACTATGTCCTATAAAAGGAAAATAATCAATAAGATTGACGGATAAGATCAGATGTGATAATGCTTATTGGTTTGAAGGTCTTAACTATAATTTGTTGAGTGTGGAATAGTTAAATAGTATTGGTTACTGAGTTGAATTTCATCATAGAAGGGCAAAATATTTGATTCCACTGGTGAACTAATTGGAAGTGGAGAACAGACAAGAGGTAACTTGTTCTATCTAGACTTATATGAAGAAACATGTTTGTTTGCACAATTTGATGATGTATGGTTATGGCATAAGAGGTTGTGTCATGTGAACTTTGACAATTTGGTAAATATCAGTAAGTTGAAGAAATTTAGAAGTTTTCCAAGATTGAAGAAACTTGATAATGTGATTTGTAAACAATGTCAGTTGGGAAAAATGAAAAAGTCTAGTTTTAAGAGAAAGACATATACTTCTAACAATATTTTGGAATTGGTTCATACTGACCTTTGTGGACCTATGGATGTACAAAGTTATTGTGGTGATAAGTATTTCATTCTATTTGTTGATGACTATTCTAGAATGATGACTATAATGTTTTTAAAAGAGAAATTTGATGTATTTCCAATTTTTAAGTAGTATTTGGAAAAATTTGAAAAATAAACTGGTAAAAGCTTGAAATGTTTGAGATCGGACAGAGGAGGAGAGTTTATAACAAATGAGTTTGATTTGTTCCTCAATGATAGAGGAATAAAGAGACAAATATATGCACCTAGGACACCACCACATAATGGAATAGAAGAAAGAATAAATGGATCTGATGCAGGAGCATTTTGGGTTCCTGAAGATCTTTCTTTGTCTTAGAGGAATTCCCTGTCAGAGGGATACAATACTTTGTTTTGGGTAGCTTTCTGAGTTTCTGTGTTGCGATGATTTGTGGAGATCTCTGGCATATGTGATGAAAGGGGTTTGTTCCTTGGTGTTTTTGGAGGTTATTTCTAAGATCACATCTCTTGAGATGGCATGGTTTGGGAGATCTTGGATGATCTGTTTGAAAGTTGGAGCTATTTTCCTTGTCGTTGGAACTATATTTTCCTATAGTTTTGGTGTTGATTGCATGACGTGGATCTGTTGATCCTTAATGAATCAGAATTTTCACTCTTAGGGCCTTAAAGAGGATGTAAAATGATATCTTTTCCCAAGAGCGCAAGTCCTAATTCATTATGAGTAAAAATTTATGGTTGTTTTTCTTAGGTACCTATTTTCTGGCAATTTTCATGTGAAACATGGAGTGTTTCTTCTTGTGCAGTTCTCTGTAATGAGATGGGGTCTTGTGTGGTTAATTACATGTTCTTGGGTCATTTTTTTACCTAAATGTCAAGGCTCATTAATTTTTGATCATTCTTTCATTAGTTTTGGTTTCTCTTATTGGACTAGACCTATATTGTAATTAAATGCCTGACTGGCCAACTTGTGGCTTAGCTGGCTATATATTGTGAGTTTGGATTAATGTAGAGGCATGATGATGATGGGTATTATGATCATGAGATCATTAGGAAATATTTATAATGTGTAGTGATATGATGGAAGAGTAGAGTAGAAGAAGATTTACAAATCTGGGAGTTTGTAGCAGAACTAGTGGCCTGTGGGCTTAGGACAACAAGGGGTTTCTTGGTGGCTTGCGAGCACAAGTTTAGATCCTATCTTGGTTGGTTCCTATTAGAGGCTGCATTTTGAAAATCTGAACTATTTGGTGGTTCCTTGGATCTTGCGAGATCTTGCTAATACTTTGTAATTTCATTATAATAGGCCGCAACCCGGAAGGCCTTACAGTCGGGTATGTTGAATGAAATTCTATTTTGAAACATTATCTTTTTGTATTCCACTACAATTTTTGTGGTTATAATTAGTAGTGTAGGTTTGGATCATCCATTATTGGATCCTCTACCCCTTCCCTACGTCAAGTGGTATTAGAGCTTGAAGATCTTGAGTGTGTAAACTAGTTGAGGTTGTTTGCACCAGGACCTTGGATTGAAGATGCCTCCAAGGAGAGCATATTTGATGTGAGAGATGAATATTTCCTTGAGTGAACAGATCACCAAATTGAGGAAGGTTGTGAAGATGGATAGTAGATCACCGAGTGTATGGAGTCAACTGGAATCTTGCAATCAGATCACCAAGAAGAGGCAATTGCACTTTGAAAGGAAATTGATGGATAAGTTGGGTCAGCTTTGGCCTAAATTCAATCTACGGATTGAAGAGCTGGTGAAGTATTGTTGGAAGGAAGTTGTCTGGCTGATTAAGAGGATTATTTGGAGAAGAAGACACTTTGATGTTAAGGAAGAGGTGAAGGATGACTTCACTAAAGATGATAAAGTATGTGTTGGTTTTCATGAGCAGATGGATAGATTTGGCATGAGAATTGCAGAACATCTGGTTGGGATTGATCAGATTGTTGTTGGTGAAGAGTTACTTGTTTTTTAACACCTTTGTGATGGCGGTGTTGCCAAGTTTCTTTTTTTTGGTGTTATGGTGTAGATCTTATTTTTTGGTTGTCGACTTGAATTGTTGATTGACAATAATGAGTCTTGTGATGATTTGCAGAGATGGGATGTTGATGATGAGGGATTTCATATTGATGTAGATCTAACTTTGGATCTACTTGTTGGGGAGTTGGATACTCTTGTTTTTGAGATTGGTTGTGGTGATTAGTGGTATGCTGATTGGGTTGTTGAGTTTCATATGATCTTGATGTTTGAATGGATGAAGCATAGATGGTTGATTTTCCAATTTGTTCTCTTGTCCTTGATGGATTGGAAGACTTTGGTGAAGATGAAGTTGGTTGCAAATTATCTTGAGATTAAAGTATGGGACATAATTTCTATTTAACTGGGTAGTCTAATGCAGGAGCATTTTGGGTTCCTGAAGATCTTTCTTTGTCTTGGAGGAATTCCCTGTTAGAGGGATACAATACTTTGTTTTGGGCACCTTTTTGAGTTTCTATGTTGCAATGATCTATGGAGATCTCTGGCATGTGAGATGAAAGGGGTTTTTTCCTTGGTGTTTATGGAGGTTATGTATAAGATCACATCTCTTGAGATGGCATGGTTTGGGAGATCTTGGATGATCTATTTGAAAGTTGGAGTTGTTTTTCTTGTCGTCAAAATTGTATTTTCCTACAGTTTTGGTGCTGATTGCATGATGTGGACCCATTGATCCTTAATGAATCAACCTTTTATCTCTTATGGAATTAAAGAGGACCTAAAATAATATCCTTTCCCAAGAGTGCAAGCTCTAATTCATTATGAGTAAAAAGTTATGGCCATTTTTCTCGGGTACCTATTTTCTGGCATTTTTCATGTGAAACATGAAGTGTTTCTTCTTGCGTGGTTACGTGTGATGAGATGGGGCCTTGCATGGTTGAGGAAATGTTCTTGGGTCATGTTTAGACCTAAATTTAAAGGCACATTAAGTTTTTATCATTCTTGCTTTAGTTTTGGTTTCTCTTATTGGACTAGACCTATATTGTAATTAAATGCCTAACTGGAAGACTTGTGGCTTAGTTGGCTATATATTGTAAGTTTGGGTTGATGTAGAGGCATGATGATGATGGGGATTATGATCATGATATCATTAGAAAAGATGTATAATGTGTAGTGATATGATGGAAGAGTAGAGTAGAAGAAGATTTGTGAATCTGGGAGTTTGTAGCAGAACTAGTGGCCTGCGGGCTTAGGACAACAAGGGGTTGCTTGGTGGCTTGCGAGCACAAGTTTAGATCCTAACTTGGTTGTTTCCTATCAGAGGCTTCCTATTACAGATCTGAACTAGTTGGTGGTTCCTTGGATCTTGCGAGATCTTTCTGATACTTTGTAATTTCATTGTAATAGGCCGCAACCCGGAAGGCCTTACAGTCGGGCATGTTGAATAAAATTCTATTTTGAAACATTATCTTGTTGTATTCCACTACAATTGTTGTTGTTATAATCAGCACTGTAGGTTTGGATAATCCATTATTGGATCCTCCACCCCTGCCCTATGTTAGGATCAATTATGGATTGTGCTAGAACACTGATGATTGAGAAAAATGTCACACAAAAATATTGGAGAGAAGTTGTAAGTACACTTGTTTATACCTTGAACTGAGTACAAATCAAGAAAGGTACAAATGCTACACCTTTTGAGTTATGGTATGGATATGCACCTAATGTGAAATATTTTAAAGTCTTTGGGAGTAAATGTTATATACTGAAAGACAATAGAAATGGAAAATTTGATGTTAAAAGTGATGAAGGCATATTTCTAGGATATTCCACTAAGAAAAAATATTACAAGTGTTTGAATTCTAACACTAACAAAATTGTGGAAAGTGCAAATGTTAGAGTTGATGAATATGCAGAAAAGAATAAAGTTTAGTTCAAGAAAGAGCCTAAATATTATGGATCTTTTCATACATGGAAGAAGAAGAGGCTAGTAGTGCACCTAAACCAGATGCCGAGGAACTGCATGAGTCTTCCGAGCCACAAAGAGATATTGTCGAGAATCAGAAGGATGTTGTCAATCATCAGAAGGATGTTGTCAAGCATCAAGAATATGTTGTCAAAAAATCAGAAGAAGAGGCAGAGAATTTACAAGATGGGCTTGAAGATCAAGACTAAGGAGAAAGGAAATTTGAACCTACATTGGCACAGTATGTGAGAAAACATCATAAGTTTGAACAAATCATTAGAGATCAGGAATCTTGAGTCATGACAAGAAGTAAGTTGAAAGATCATGCATGCTTACTATGTGAGTTTGAGCCTAAAATAGTGAAAGATGCTTTAGAGAATGAAGACTGGATACAAGCCATGAATGAAGAAATAGAGCAGATAGAAAAGATCAAAACTTGGACTCTAGTGTCGAGACTAGGTGACAAGAATGTAATTGGAACAAAATGGGTATTCAGGAACAAGTTCAATGAACATGGGGAAGTCACTTGAAATAAAGCCAGATTGGTATGCAAGGGGTATGGACAAGAGGAAGGCATTGACTATGGGGAGATATTTTCCCTAGTTGCAAGATTGGAAGGAGTGAGGACTCTTCTTGCATATGCATCTTATAAAGGATTCAAAGTATATCAAATGGATGTCAAATCTGCTTTTCTAAATGAGATATTGGAAGAAGAAGTATACATTGAACAACTAGAAGGATTTTTTGACCCAAGAAAGAAGAATATGGTTTGCAAGCTACACAAGGCACTATATGGATTGAAACAAGCCCCCAGAGCATGGTATGAAAGACTACATAACTATCTAATAAAGATTGGATTCATAAGGGCAGATGACAAGAACAATCTGTATATGAAGACTGAAAAATGTAGAGGGATTTTGTTAGCTTAAATATTTGTTGATGATATCATATTTGGAGGACAAGATGCCCTATGTCAAAACTTTTCAAATGAGATGCAAACTGAATTTGAAATATCTATGTTTGGTGAGATCAAATTCTTTTTTGGTTTGCAAGTCTATCAGATGAAGAAAGGTATCTATATTACGCAATATTAATATGTTAAGGAGATAATGAAAACTTTTGGTATGGAAGATTCTAGACCAATAAGTACACCTATGGATACTAGACAAAAGTTATCTAAAACTGATGATACAATTGAAGTGAATCAAACCCTATATAGATCCATGATTGGAAAGCTACAATATCTTGTCCATAGAAGACCGGATATTTCCCTAGAAGTTAAGATTATTGTAAGATCTTCTGCAAATCCTAAAGAGAGTCACATGATGGTAGTAAAAAGGATATTGAGATATATAAAAGGAACAAAGGACTATGGATTTTATTACAAGAAGAATGATAAGTTTGAACTAAAATTTTACACAAATGCATATTGGGTTGGAAATGTTGATGATAGAAAGAGTGCAAGTGGTGGCACATTCTTTCTAGGAAAGAGATTAGTCTCTTGGAAAAGCAATAAATAGAACCACATTTCCCAATCTACAACAGAAACTAAGTATGTAGCAGCAGCAGTAAATTGTTCAAATTTAGTGTGGATCAAGCAATTATTAAAAGATATGAAGGAGGAAATCACTGAGTTGATTGTTATTTTCTGTGATAACACAAGTGCTATTAACATATCAAATAATCCTATTATGCACACTAAGACTAAGCATATTTCTATCAAGTATCATTACTTGAGAGAGTTGGTTCAAGAAAAAGAAATGAGATTGGAATATGTGAATACAAAGGAACAATTAGTAGATATATTCACAAAAGTATTACCTAAAGATTCTCATGAATACCTTAGAGGTAAATTAGGGTGATTACCCTAACTAAGGCTACCTAGAAGCATATAGGACCACTGCATCAAATGTGCTAATCAGAATATCTGATAAATTGATGTAGAAGAGGTCACACTTTAGGATTTGCCTAGAGTTGTGAGAAGTAAAGCAAAGATGATAATCAGTCATAAGCAAGATGATAGAGGGAGTATACAACTGTAATACCCCAAAATTGGCACTCATAATTTCAATCAATTTTGGTGCATTTTCTTCAATTTTACATCATCAAAGTCCTATTTTACTAGGCAATTTTCTCTCTCCTATCTGACTTCATTTGACTCGGGGTGACCTCACAATAGTGGGTTACACTTTTTTAGACATGCTGATTTTTTCTAAAATAACACATTTTTAATAAAATATGATGATTTAAGCCTTGAGAGGTTCTATTTGAAGGAATTAATTACAAATGTTTATCTCAAAGCCTCTTAGAGAAAAAGAACATTGATATAACATCTATACTCCTCATTCATACCTACAATGGAGTCTCCTTCACACCTATTAAAATGCTGACAAAAAATCACTTCGACTTTATCTTTTGGCAGATCAAATGAATCCATTTGAAAATCCTATCTATGTAGTAAGGTACTATTGAGAAAAATCTTTCTAATAATTATAATGTTAATATATATTAAGTTTATTATGTCTTTGTATTTTTTGTTTTACTAAACATAGGTATTTCACCGTATGTCTACTTCTATATTTGACGCTTATGGAAAAATAGTAAATGAGAGAAAAAAAATTCTAAAAAATATCTATGCTCTAGGTATTGAAGTTCTCTTTCTATTAAAAAAATAAAAATGAAATTGGACAAATACACGACAAGTTATAAGCTACATAGTCAAGGTATGTCAAAATTATGGTTTAGTCAACTTCAAACGTTAATAAAATATGTAATAATCATGATAATGGCATAAAACCAACTGCATGCCCTATGTATGGATGTTAAAAAACTAAATTTGAAAGAATCAAATTGATATCTTTTTTTTAAAAAAAATTATGCTCTATGAAAATAATGTAACTCTTTCAAAATGACATTTTCAGCAACATACCAGTTTTCATGGGAGAAAGAAAAAATCATTCAAATTAATTCAAAAATAAAAATAAAAAATATATTTAGAATCTAGACATAAAATTTTAAAAGACTCTAATTTACTTCATCTTTTGATTTTAAACAGTTTAACAATAATATGCATCTGAATATGAAATTTTTTTCAAAATGTAGAGTTCAGTGTCCATTCAGGCAAAAAAGTGTAACCCACTATTGTGGGTTCACCCCTTGATGTATTCCTAAGTATTCAACTTTATTAGCTAAATAATTCCTATGATAAATTGATTTAATTCTAAAGTCCTAAGTGCTTTAAATTAAATTAAAATCCACCCCCTTTAGCTAATATACATAAAGGAATTAATATTATTATTTTATTTGAATGGATTATCTTATTTGGATTTTTTAATTCAAATTACTCGAAGGGTCACCCATATGTGGCAATAATTCATTCTTTTAATTAAGTAATTCCTTAATATTTGTCTTAATTGGAAATGAAGAGTCAACCGTTTCATTTCAAGAACCTCTTTATTCTCTCCCCGGGCTTGTCTATATTATGAACAACCTTCTTAATTCGAAAGAAGGCAATTGTGAGAGTAACAAAACTATAGCCATTTTGTAGTCTCAACTTTCATATTTTCAAGCTTTCATTGCAATTAGCTTAATTCTCATTTAGTATTAATTGCATTCTCATAGTAGAATAATTTTCTTATTGTTATTAGCTTAATTTGCACATTTATTTCAAGTTCTTAGTGTAATTGCATCTCCATTCTTACATTAATTTCATTTTGTTCAATCTTTCAAGCTTTTAAATCCTCTGTCTTAGTTTGGTCTAATGGTTGTTGGCTCTCCAATCTGAGAGTAATTAAACACCCCAACTAATTAGGAGGCAATAGGTCGATTCACTATAAATCTATGAATTGAGTAATTCATTATCATTTTCATAATTTGATTTGTGAGCAATGACTATGTTGTGTCTATGGCTGGATTAGAGGTCCATGTTCAGCTATAAACAACAGCATATAGAACTGACATGAAGACATATACAAGGAAAAGATGTAAGTGAAAGATATAAGTTTCTTTGGTATTGTCCTCAATGAGGGAGAGATTCAGAGAGAAAGATACAACATGAAGAAATTCAATAAACTTGAGAGAGATTCATTGGGAGAGATACAACATGGGAATAAGAAATAGATTCAGTGAACAGACAAAATTAAATTTATCCAAGAGGGAGTTGGTACTTGGATGTGTTGGATGTGAATCAGAATGAAGCTAAGGATATTAATGAAGATATATTGCACAGAGATTGTGGATTGTATGGTGAATCATGTGATGTTCATGCGGTGTTTCCATCAATGACCAAGATGGAGATTGTTGGAAACTACAATTGAGATAATTACTATATTGTCATTGATGTCAAACCTTAACTGGTAAGATAGTTGCTATCTAGGAAAGTACCATATCTTTTGATTGATGAAGAGGATTTGAAAAAAGGAGATAACAAGAGGACCCAAGGAAAGGTTGAGTTATGTGATACTTCAATGGGTACTTGATTAGTTGGCACATTGACAAGATAATGTGTTGTTTATCTTCAACACCAAATGAAGAAGAAAGACTTGACACATAGGCTTAACCGAGCAAAAGTGAAAAAATCTAGTTTAAGCCAAGTGATGTTAGTGTCAACCGAGCACCAGTATATGCTGAACAAATCTAGTGTCGACCAAATATCAGTCATTATAGAGAAAATATAGTATTTGCCGAGAAGGAAAGTTTTAGCGATGATCGAGATACAGAGTATTTACCGAGTGTTAGTAATTTACATTTTGAGAAAAAAATGAGAATCCTAGCCGACATAGTTGAATTCTTAGGATATGTAAAACGTGTTGACATCATTAATGAATGGTATGAATCATTTAATGCATGGTAAATCATTTTCTTATGATTTTAAAGAGAAGTTTGAAGATGTGTCTAGAAGGAAAATAAGGACAACATAATGATGGAAAGATTTGATGAATTTGACCTAAACCTAAGATCTATGGAAGATATTAAGTGGTAAAAGATTGATCTACCTGATCAAGGAGGTATAAGGATAACCTAATTGTGAGGTTATAGAGAGAGAGAGAGGGAGAGAAGAGGTTGATGTTATTGACTGATGAGTCTAAGTAGAAGGATGGAGGTGAAGCTGTGAAGAGTTGAATAGAGTTGTGGTGATTTCTTGAAGAGAATTCCAAGAAGATTAGAGATGGAGACGGAAATGAAGGTCAGTTAGTAAATCAGCATATGTGCGAAGTGGATATGTATTTGCAAAGTGACTTGTATATTTTTCAGATCAGAACCTATTGTTACTTTCTAACCATTGTATCAATCTAAATCCTTTAATCAAGGTTGACTTAACAGTCATTGTATAAATCCTTTAATCAAGGTGACATTCTAATGGAATGTTATTAAGTCCTCTAACAAGGCCACTCTTAACAGGGTGATTAAATCCTAACATTGTGTATTGTAAACCTTTAACCGGGTTGGCTTCTCACTGAGCTCACTTTAGAAGAGTAAAAATCAGTAGCACGTTACAAGTGGTTTCTCCCAAATTAGGTTTCCACTATATAAATCTTGGTGTTATACTTGTGTGAATATTATTTGATGTGAATAATGTTGAAATTTGTATATTCTGCAAGTTAATTACTTTAGGACAGTGGACTGCAACTTTTATGTTGTTGGTATATGCTATAGAGCCCGACTTGAAAGCTAATTAGATCCGAAATTGTTGAAGAGCTATAAAGTTGAATCGGTACATCTAGACTTGAGGATAAGTGATCCACCCCCCTCTAAGTTATTATAAAATCATTCTAACAATATACACACACACACACACACACACACATATATATATATATATACATACATATATATGTGTGTGTGTGTATACATATGTGTGTGTGTGTGTACATAGATATATGTGTGTGTGTACATACATACACACACACACACAGATGTGTGTGTGTGTGTATGTATGTATGTATATATATGTATATATAAATATATATGTATATGTATATATGTATATATGTATATGTATACATTTACATGCACACATATATATGTATATGTGTGTGTGTGTGTGTACTACATATATATACATATATACATGTATATATACACACACATACATATATTGACACATATATACATGTATACACACACATATATACATGTATATACACATAAATATGTGTATATATTAAAAAGGTGATTTAATGTAAATTTTACAAAATATATAATGAGATTCATGAAAAAACCTACTTTTATTTCACTTTCGATGATCGAAACCTGACTTTCGGTCGCAGATGAACTTGGCTTTCATTTTCACAAACATCACTTTCCTTTCCACAAACCCCACATTGGGGTTTCATTTGACGGTGTCGCCATATACGAGGGGATTCAATCAAAAACCCCTACATTATGGGTTCCAATCAAAATCCACTAAAGACATTAAAATATTAATGGGTAAAAGTAAAAATTTGTGTCACACTTTTATAAAGGAAAAAGTCAATAGTATGTAAATTGCTCAATTTTAACAACATAAAAGTGGCATATATGTTTAGAATTTGAGGATGATGTAAACTAATGAAATGTGTAATATTTGATGAAGTTTATGCCTATAGTTTTTAAAGTGTTTTTGAACAAGGATTGAAATAGTTTTTTTAATTTTTGAAATTTATTTTTTAATTGTTGAAAAATGGTGAAAATATGGGGTGTAGTTCCCACTAGAAAAGTATATGCAAATAATATTTTTTTCCTCTATTCTCAAAATATGTTATAGATGACATGTATAGCTACTATAAAAAAGAAGAAATATTAGTTTCTAATGTATATTTTCTCCATTATAACTACTCAAAGTTGAACTTATCTGAAATCAATAATTTTCATCTCCTGCCAAGTTTCCCTTGTCAAATCTAGACCATTCAAAAAAAAATTACACATTCTTGAAGAGGACTATCTCCTCTAGTGTTAAATATAAATTTTAAATTTTTTTGATATGATTTACTATTTTTTTTCTTTTTTTGAAGCAACATCTTCTCGAATGTTAAAATACCTACTTGTAGTATTTTGAAATTATAATATATTAGACCTAATCAAAATACTATAAAAATTATATGATGATAATCTTGAATATGAGCTCTACAAAATTGTACTTTTATATTTTAAAAAAATATCATTGAAAAGAGTAAGAGTTATTGAAACATTATTTTTCTGAAATAATTTTATTTCTTTGCCAATTGGGCCCAAGCTGGTATAAAATATACATTTAATAGACATTTCTAATTGGAAAAGTTGAAGCACTTATCTAACTTAGCTATAATGAATCTAGCTAGATCATATGTTTGAGGAAAATTAATTTTTAGTTAGAAATACTCAAATTCAACTCTGCTAATAAGTTAGCCTGAAACACAACACAACTTTGTGTTTTACCCTAATAAAAATGGGGTTTCTATCGAACCCCCCCTATTTTCAAATTTTGTACAAAACATTTTGGGTTTCGATAGGTAGTGGAAGGGACTTCCAATCAAAAGCCACTTCCTATTGAAACCTTCATTTTTGGTGTTTTACATGAAATGGATGAACTCCTTCCTCCAAAAAATTGTAACCCACTATTGTGGGTTCACCCACTACCACAGATATTATTACAAGTATAGATGAAATTTAGTATGATTTCGATAGAAACAAGTTTCACATACCTTATTTATGTATACAAAGCAAGGGCACAACCTCTTAAGCATTCTCTAACATATTTTCACTTCTAAAAAATCTTTCTTGAATGCTTCAAATAGATCACTTTGTGTTGCATCTAAAAAATGTATTGGATGTGAAATTTTCATAATGGTCTCTTCATCTTTCATCTACATAGTGTCCCTTCTATTGGAAGAAACACATGAGTGGATGGTCCAGTATTCAATGACTTGTCTTTTTATATCTTCAAAAATTATCTCTTTTCAAGGAAGTCTACAAATATTTACCCAATTCTTTTCAATATTTTCATCTAACATATTTCTCCTTCTTGTATATCTTTGAATAGTTCTTCTAGATACATTTAGTAATTCAAAAATTGTTTGAACTTGTCTTCTTTGCGACAACCGCCTACTAGAAATTGTAGTCATCAATGCTCTACGTGCAACACTCAAATTAGATCCTCAATTTGTGTCATTGATAATGTTCAATGCATCTTGCAAATTTTCAACTATTGTTTCTTTTACATGACCTACCAAGATTTTCCTATTATCAACACCCAGCAAGTCAAAAACGCGAATCATTTCTCTTTTCTTAAATAACCTAGTATATAATTGTGCTCTTCCAAACAAAGATTTATTTTTAAAATATTCCTCCCAAATTTTCTACAATGCAATTTAATTATGTTTTCATGTACCATGTGTTCAAATGAAATTTGACTAAAAAGAGAATACTCATTCATCTCCATCAAATTTTTCATACTAGAAGAAATATTTCTACCTTGATTACTACCAATTTATTCTTGTACTTCAATTGAATCTTCTTGAACATCAACACATTATTCCTCAACATCAATAGGTTACTCTTGATTATGTTTTTGTTATCTCTATTTGAGCAATAGATGTTGTCATTAGTATCAAGTTGGATTAGTCGATAAAAGGAAGAACTTCAAGCTACAATATGCTAGCTGGTTAAACAATCAAGCCTTTATACGGAGTATTCATAAGGAAGTACCAAGAACTAAATGGAAACAGGTTTATCGGGCACCAGATCAGTTTTACCGAGCATCAATAAACACCAAGTAGATTGGGCACCAAGTGCCAATATATTCACTAAGCGGGAAAGGTTGTGTTTACCGAGCAATCCAGGAAATGGCATAGTAATTAGTTATGGAACATTTATCTACATAAACGGCTACACATATTCATAAAATGTTTTACTAAGATCTATAATTATTTATTGTAGATGTAATCATTAAATGTAATGATGCATCCTATGTAATAGTTAGATCTAGGTTAATTTTGTCCACCGTAGATCTTAGGTATTCCTAAGAAGATGTAAACCTAATTAGCTCATGGAAATCATCGTAGTTTGTTATATATTTGTAATTCATGTCATTTTGACATAAAGGGCGAGTAAGGAAAACAAATGAATCAAGTAGAAGATCTTGAAGTAGTAGCCACCTTCAAGACATCAGAATTTAGACATGGTTTGCATGTATGAGCAGTAATCAGAGATATAGTTCATTTTATTCAGAAGCAGTCAAGGCTACCGCGCAGAATAGAGGACATATTACTATACATAAAGGTTATATTCATTCAGTATATCATAGATATGATTCAGACAAAGTATAATTTTTATTTAAAGATACTTTCTATTATTCTCTTATCATTGTAACAGAGTTAGTAAAATCTCCTAACAAAGTAGACTTAGCAGTTTGTTTGTAAATCTCTTAACTAAGTACACACTCAAGTAGTGTTGTTTAAATCCTTTAACAGGGTAGATCTATTTAATCTAATTGTTACTCCTAATAGGGTAAGATCACTAGAAGTGATCACAACTTGTAGCCTTAATCGGCATACTTTATTATCTACAGTAGTGAAGAATTTGTGGGTGTCATCCCCACTGAAGTTTTTACCTTCTAATAAGGGTTTTTGCATAACCAAAATACTTGTGTTATGTGATTGATTTATTGTTTGTTTTCATACACTTTACATTTATCAAGTCAATTGAATGAATTTTCCAAACAATGGATTCAGCTAGATAGATTAGATACTACTATTTGCATATCGAATATTCAGTTAAAAAATTTTGAGGGCACTGATTCACCCCTCCCCTCTCAGTCCCTTATCTTTCCATTCCAACAATTGGTATCAGAGCTAGATCTCTTATTGGAAGATTTAACCACTGAAGAGGAAAGATCTAAACATAGAGAGATACAAGTTGGACAAGACTATAGAGAATTAAAAGATTCAGATGTAGATCCTTGTTGAGCAATACAAGCAAACTAAGGATGAGTTGAAAAAGTTAGTAGTTTAGAGAAAGGACATATCTATTAGGCAATGTGAGACTAACTATCATGAAGAAGATATTGATGACCCATTTGATAATATTAGATCCAGTACAAGCAATATTTCTAACAAATTTGAAAGTGCAATTTTTTATTTATCTGAGAAAAATCTTCATTTTACTGAACAAGTGAAAGCCCTACATATCGGTTAGGAAACACAAATGGTAAGAATGATACCCCTAAATGAGGCTACCTAGAAGCATATAGGAGCACTGCATCAAATGTGCTAATTAGAATATCTGATAAATTGATGCAGAAGAGGTCACACTTTAGGAGTTGCCTAGAGTTGTGAGAAGTAAAGCAAAGATGATAATTAGTCATAAGCAAGATTACAGAGGGAGTATACAGCATATAGAACTGACATGAAGACATCTACATGGTAAAGATGTAAGTGACAGATATAAGTTTCTTTGGCATTGTTGTCAATGAGGGAGAGATTCAGAGAGAAAGATACAACATGAAGAAATTCAATAAACCTTAGAGAAATTCATTGGGAAAGATACAACATGGGAATAAGAAAGAGATTCAGTGAACAGAAAAAGCTAAATTTATCCAAGAGCGAGCTGGTACTTGGATGTGTTGGATGTGAATCAGAAAGAAGCTAAGGATATTAATGAAGATCTATTACAAGGAGATTTTGGATTATATGGTGAATCATGTGATGTTCATGTCGTGTTTCCATCAATCACCAAGAGGGAAATTGTTGGAAACTATAATTGAAATAATTGCTATATTGTCATTAATGTCAAACCTTAACTAGTAACACAGTTGCCATCTAGGAAAGTGCCATATTTTTTGATTGATGAAGAGGATTTGAAAAGAGGAAATAACAAGAGGACCTAAGGAAAGGTTGAGTTATGTGATACTTCAATGGGTACTTGATTAGTTGGCACATTGACAAGATAATGTGTTGTTTATCTTTAACACCAAGTGAAGAAGAAAGACTAGACACATAGGTTTAATCAATCAAAAGTGAAGAAATCTAGTTTAAGTCAAGTGTTGTCAATGTCGACCGAGCACCAGTATATGCTGAGAAAATCTAGTGTCGACCGAACATCAGTATTATAGAGAAAACATAGTGTTTGTCGAGAAGGAAAGTTTTAGCAATGATCAAGATACATAGTATTGACCGAGTGTCAGTAATTTACATTTTGAGAAAAAATTGAGAATCCCAGCCGACATAGTTGAATTCTTAGGATATGTAAAACATGTTGACATTATTAATGAATGGTATGAAGCATTTAATGCATGGTAAATCATTTTCTTATGATTTCAAAGAGAAGTTTGAAGATGTGTCTAGAAAGAAAATAAGGAGAACATAATGATGGAAGGATTCAATGAATATGACCCAAACGTAAGATCTACGGAAGAGATTAAGCTACAAAAGATTAATCTACCTGATCAAGGAGGTATAAGGATAACCTAATTGTGAGGTTATAGAGAGAGATAGAGAAGAGGTTGATGTTACTGACTGATGAGTCTAAGCATAAGGCTGAAGGTGAAGTTGTGAAGAGTTGAACAGATTTGTCGTGATTGCTTGAAGAGAATTCTGAGAAGATTAGAGATGGAGATGGAAATGAAGGTCAGTTAGTAAATCAACATATGTGCGAAGTGGATCTGTATTTGCAAAGTGACTTGTATATTTTTAGATCAGAACCTATTGTTACTTTCTAACCATTATATCAGTGTAAATATTTTAATCAAGGTTGACCTAGCAGTCATTGTATAAATCCTTTAATCAAGGTGACATTCTGATGGAATGTTATTAATCCCTCTAACAAGGCCACTCTTAACAAGGTGATTAAATCCTTTAACTGGGTCACAACTAATAGCGTGTATTGTAAACCTTTAACTCGGTTGGCTTTTCACAGAGCTCACTTTAGAAGAGTGAAAATCAGTAGCATGTTACAAGTGGTTTCTCCCAAATTGGGTTTCCATTATATAAATCTTGGTGTTATACTTGTGTGAATGTTATTTGATTTGAATAATGTTGAAAGTTTTATATTTTGAAAGTTAATTACTTTAAGACAGATGACTACAAGTTTTATGTTGTTGGTATATGCTATAGAGACCGACTTGAAAGCTAATAAGATCTGAGATTGTTGAAGAGCTAGAAAGTTGAATTGGTACATCTAGGCCTGAGGATAACTGATACACCCCCCCTCTCAATTATTCTAAAATCATTATATGTGTGTGTGTGTGTGTATGTGTGTATGTGTATATATGTATATATGTATATGTATGTATATACACACATAGACATACAGATATATATATGTGTGTGTGTGTGTATATATATATGTGTGTGTGTGTGTGTGTGTGTGTGTGTGTGTGTATGTGTATGTGTATGTGTATGTGTATGTGTATGTGTATGTGTATGTGTATGTGTATGTGTATGTGTATATATCTATATGTATATGTATATATATACATATACATATACATATACATATACACATACATATAGATATATATATATATATATATATATATATATATATATATATATATATATATATATATATATATATATATATATATATATATATATATATATATATGTATATGTATATATATATATATATATATATATGTATATGTATATATATATGTATGTATGTATATATGTATGTATGTATGTATAAATATATATATGTATATATGTATGTCTGTATGTATATGGACCACATATATATATACATATATACATAGACACACACACACACATATATATGTATATATACACATATATACATGTATATACACATACATATATATATACACACATATATACACATATATATATATGTGTGTATATTAAAAAGGTGATTTAATGTAAATTTTACAAAATATACAATGAGATTCATGAAAAAAACCTACTTTTATTTCACTTTCGATGATCGAAACCTGACTTTCAGTCGTAGATGAACTTGTCTTTTATTTTCGCAAACCTCAGTTTCCTTTCCACAAACCCAACAGTGGGGTTTCATTTGATGGTGCCCCCATATACGAAGGGTTTCAATTGAAAACCCCTACATTACAGGTTCCAATCAAAACCCACTGAAGGCATTAAAATATTAATAGGTAAAAGTAAAAATTTGTTTCATACTTTTATAAAGGAAAAGGTCAATAGTACGTAAATTGCTCAATTTTAACAACATAAAAGTGGCATATATGTTTAGAATTTGAGGATGATGTAAACTGATGAAATGTGTAAAAGTCGATGAAGTTTATGCCTATAATTTTTTAAAGTTTTTTGAACGAGAATTGACATAGTTTTTTAATTTTTGAAGTTCATTTTTTAATTGTTGAAAAATGGTGAAAATATGGGGTGTAGTTTCCACCAGAAAAGTAAATGCAAATAATATTTTTTTCCTCTGATTTCAAAATATGTTATAGATGACATGTATAGCTACTGTAGAAAAGAAGAAATATTAGTTTCTGATCTATATTTTCTCCATTATAACTACTCAAAGTTGAACTTATCTGAAATCAATAATTTTCATCTCTCGCCAAGTTTCCCTTATCAAATCTAGACCATTCAAAAAAAAATTACACTTCCTTGAAGAGGACTCTCTCCTTTAGCTAGCGTTAAATATAAATTTTAAATTTTTTTGATATGATTTACTATTTTTTTTCTTTTTTTGAAGCAACATCTTCTTGAATGTTAAAATACCTACTTGTAGTATATTTAAATTATAATATATTAAACTTAATCAAAATACTATAAAAATTATATGATGATAATCTTAACTATGAGCTATACAAAACCATATTTTTATATTTTTTAAAAAATATCATTGAAAAGAGTAAGAGTTATTGAAACATTGTTTTTCTGAAATAATTTTATTTCTTTTGTAATTGGACCCAAATTGGTATAAAATATGCATTTAATAGACATTTCTAATTGGAAAAGTAGAAGCACTTATCTAACTTAGCTATAATGAATCTAGCTAGATCATATGTTTGACGAAAATTAAATTTAGTTAGAAATACTCAAATTCAACTCTGCTAATAAGTTACCTTGAAACACGACGCGGCTTTGTGTTTTACCCTAATAAAAAGGGGGTTTCTATCGAACCCCCCCTATTTTCAAATTTTGTACAAAACTTTTTGGGTTTCGATCGGAAGTGGAAGGGGCTTCCAATCAAAAGCCACTTCCTATTGAAACCTTCATTTTTGGGGTTTTGCATGAAATGGAGGAATTCCTTCCTCCAAAAAATTGTAACCCACTATTGTTTCACTTCTAAAAATTATTTCTTGAATGCTTCAAATAGCTCACTTTGCAGTGTTACATCTAAAAAATGTATTGGATGTGAAATTTTCATAATGGTCTCTTCATCTTTCATCTACATAGTGTCTCTTCTATTGGAAGAAACACGTGAGTGGATGGTCCAGTATTCAATGACTTGTCTTTTATATCTTCATAAATTATCTCTTTTCAAGGAAGTCTACAAATATTTACCCAATTCTTTTCAATATTTTCATCTAACATATTTCTCCTTCTAGTATATCTTTGAATAGTTCTTTTAGATACATTTAGTAATTCAAAAATTGTTTGAACTTGTCTTCTTTGTGACAACCCCCTACTAGAAATTGTAGTCATCAATTCTCTACGTGCAACACTCAAATCAGCTCCTCAATTTATGTGATTAATAGTGTTCAATGCATCTTGCAAATTTTCAACTATTGTTTCTTTTACATGACCTACCAAGATTTTCCTATTATCAACACCCAACAAGTCCAAAACAGGAGTCATTTCTCTTTTCTTAAATAACCTAGTATATAATTGTGCTCTTCCAAACAAAGATTTATTTTTAAAATATTCCTCCCAAATTTTCTACAATGCAATTTAGTTGTGTTTTCATGTACCATGTGTTCAAATGAAATTTGACTAAAAAGAGAATCCTCATTCATCTCCATCAAATTTTTCATGCTAGAAGAAATATTTCTACCTTGATTACTAGCAATTTATTCTTGTACTTCAGTTGAATCTTCTTGAACATCAACACGTTGTTCTTCAACATCAACAAGTTACTCTTGATTATGTTTTTGTTATCTCTATTTGAGCATTAAATGTTGTCATTAGTGTAGACACCTAAATTCATCATTTTAACATTAATTTAATTAATGACCCCAAATAACATTATAGTTAATTCTTAATTAATTATATTTGTTAAATTCATCTATTTATTTAATTAATTAAATTCACTAGTTATAGTATTTGAATTAAATTTAAATATTACCTTTCATAATGTATTAAAATTAATTTAATTCATGTTCCTCCATATTTTCCTTTTAAATAAATTTTTAATTTGTTTAATTCCCTCATATTCTTTATTTCTACTAAGCCATGATTAAATTTAATTTAATTTAATTTAATCCTAAATCCAACCTAGATGCTATCCTACACACATCACTTTCTATCTAATAAACCTACTCACTAATTAACCAAGGTTAATTAGGCTAATTTTTTTATTCCTACATCCATTAGTCCTAATTATTTGCTCACACGTGTGTGAGAAAATTTTCAAAAATTGATACAATTTGCATAAACAAGGCTTCTTAGATTTTTAATGACACTTCTTACACCTTCTAAAATGGTGAAAATAGACTTTTTCTCTTACACATCTCTTACACACACTTACACATGTACTTGAAGTACACGTTGACCTCTCACATCTCAAGTTGTTCACACATGTGTGAGAAAGTCTTGGACTTTGCATGGATTATGTGTCTCCTTGGTGGCACCTATGTGGATTCCACATAGATGCCACCTCACCTCAACCCTCCAAAATCCTAGAAATAGGACCATTATCTCAAGCAAAAGACATTCATTTTCTTGCATTAGAGTTATTATGCTAGTTTAGATTTAGAATTGCTTTCATAGAGTTTTTGCTAACAATTTGGTAGTTGCTAGATTTCTTTTAAGTTTTTAGAACTTAGTTTACTCCATGATTTAGCTTCATCTTGCATTTGTCACTTGCATTCCATTAGGCTTGAGGATTGCTTTCATAGCTCCTCCTTGAGCTTATTTGGCCTCTTACATTTGAGTGCTTGAGAGTTGCTTCTATAGCTTCTTCTTGAGCATCTCAAATCTTCACTTTATCTTGCATTTGTAGTGGGATCTTTACTGGTGTTGGGAGAGCACACACACAACCTCTCTAATAGCTTAAATCAAGCAAGTCTTGGGTGCACTTGCTTCATGCTCATCTGAGGTTATGGTGAAGACTAGTGTTGTTTACAAGTTTATGAACATGTTAGAGTAGATTGAATATGCTCTTTATCATTAACGTTTGCATGTTTGAACTTGTTCTTGACAGGTAGGTTTTCATCATATACAATTAGTATCAAGTTGGATCAGTCGGTAAAAGGAAGAACTTCAAGCTACAATATGCTAGTCGGTTAAACAATCAAGCCTTCATACCGATTATTCATAAGGTAGTACCAAGAACTAAATGGAAATAGGTTTAACTAGGCACCAGATCAGTTTTACCAAGCATCAGTAAACATCGAGCAGACTGGGCACCAAGTACCAATATATTCACCGATTAGGAAAGGTTGTGTTTACCAAGCAATCCAGGAAACAACATAGTAATCACTTATGGCACATTTATCTATGTAAACAGTTACATGGATTCATAAAATGTTTTACCAAGATCAAAGATTATTTATTGTAGATGTAATCATTGAATGTAATGATGTTTCCTATGTAATAGTCAAATCTAGGTTAATTTTGTATACCGTAGATCATAGGTTTTCCTAAGAATATGTAAACCTAATTAGGTCATGGAAATCATAGCAGTTTGTTTTATATTTGTAATTCATGTCATTTTGACATAAAGGGCGAGTAAGGCAAACAAGTGAATCAAGCAGAAGATCTTGAAGCACTAGCCACCTTCAAGACATCAAAATTCAGACATGATTTGCATGTATGAGCAATGATCAGAGATACAATTCATTTTATTCAGAAGAAGTCAAGGCTACCGAGAATAGAGGACAGAATACTACACATAAAGGTGATATTCATTTAGTATATCATAGTTCCGATTCAAACAAAGTATAGTTGTCATTTACAGATACTTTCTACTATTCTCTTATCATTGTAACAGAGTTACTAATATCTCCTAACAGAGTAGACTTAACAGTCTATTTGTAAATCTCTTAACTGAGTACACACTCAAATAGTATTGTTTAAATCCTTTAACAGGGTAGATCTAGTCGATCTGATTGTTACTCCTAACAGGGTAAGATCACCAGAAGTGATCACACCTTGTAGCCTTAACCGACATACTTTATTATTTGCAGTAGTGAAAAATTTGTGGGTGTCATTCCCACCGCAATTTTTACCTTCTAACAAGGTGATGTTGTTGGAAACTGCAATTGAAACAATTATTGTATTGTCATTGATGTCAAACCTTAACTGGTAAGACTGTTGCTACTTAAGAAAGTATTATATCTACGGTGAGAAGGTAAAGAAAGGTTGGTAACAATTGCACCTAAGGAAAGGTTGAGTTATCTTGATACTACAAAGTGTACTTGACTATGTTGTACAATGATGAGACAATGTATTATTTATCTTAGTAAGATTGAAGACTAAACTAGTAGGCTTAACTGAGCAAAAATGAAGAAATCATGTTTAAGCCGAATTATGACAGAGTCGACCGAGTTAGTGGATGCCGAGAAAAAATCTAGTATCGATCGAGTATCAATAAATTATCGAGGAAGATAGTATTTGCTGAGGAAATAGTTTTAGTAGTGACCAAGTGTTTTACATGAAGACCGAGTGGATGATCACAGTATTGACCGAGCATCAACAATTTTATATTTGAAGAGAATTTAGATTTGGAGCTAACATTGTTGAATTCTTGGATTATGTAAAACGTGTTGACTTTATTTATTGATTGTATAGAAACATTTAATGCTTTGTAAGATGTTTTATGGTAAATCTTTATGAGATTTGAGATGATTCTAGAAGAGGAGATGAAGAACATGAAGCGGGTAGATTCAATGTATTTGACCTAACCCTAAGATCTATGAAGGAGATTAAGCGGCAAAAGAAAAGTTAACCTAATAGAGGAAAGTATTAAGGGAACTGAAGCACTAGGTATGTGTATGCATGGGTGAAGGAGATGCTGCAAGAATAGTAAAGTTTTATTGACTGTATAAGTGAAAAGGTTGAAGGAAAAGTGTGGTGATTGCTTGAAGGAAACTTTTGAGTAGATCCGAAGTGGAGATGGCAAAGTTTCAAAGTCAGTAAACTAGCATTTGTGTACGAAATTGGATCTGATATTTTGCAAAGTGAGTTGTATGTTTTCAGATCAATACTACTGCTACTTTCTAACCATTGTAATAGTCTAAATCCTTTTAACAGAGGTTGACCTAACAATCATATGTTAAATCCTTTGAACAAGGTTGCATTCTAATGGAGTGTATGTAAGTCTTTTGACCAGGCTCACTTTTAACAGGGTGATTGAAATCCTTTAACTAGGTCACACTTGACAGTGTGTATTGTAACCTTTGACAAGGTTGGCTTTTAACCGAGCTCACTTCAGAAGAGTGAAAATAATAGTAGCATGTTACAAAGTGGTTTTTCCCATATTAGGTTTCCACTATAAATCCTAGTGTCAATACTTGTGTGAATGTTTTTGAGTTTGAACATTTTTGTGTTTTAACAGTTAGATATAGATACGTAGTGGATTGTTGAGTTATATGTTTCTATTATTGAATCAGTGATGACCGAGTTTGTTTTGGTTGCTTGATCTAATTTAAAAAAAAGTTTTTGAAGTTATTTTATACATCAGGACCTAAGAACAACTGATTCACCCCCCCCCCCCCCCCCCTCTCTATTGTTCTAAATCATATTAACAGATGCAGGAGAATCTCGAGTCCTTGGCAATCCTGTGTCACCAAAAAGATGTTTGAAGTTTTATGTGTTGTTTAATTCCTTCTTTGACTAAGTTCGTTCGGTGTTTCTCGATTTCCTTTGTTCGCCGATGTTGGTCGGTTATCTCTCTGGCACTCGGTGAATTTCCCTGGTGCTCGGTGATGCTTGTTTGGTGCTCGATTTCCTTACTTACCGAGTTGTTTATTTTGGAGTTCTTTTGAGGCCGACTCTTTCTATTAATTGTGGTCATGGATTTAATGATGGTATCCATCATTGAGAAGCATTTGGACCTAGATCTGGTCGTTCTTTCCATTGATTGTGGATCTGAAGGCCAACTTGTTTCAGTAGCCTCTTGTGTAAATGTAGTTGTTTTGTTAGAGTTTAGGAGTCAGTTTTTGGATAGAAGATAGAAGATAGAAAATTAAAGATTTTTGGCAGATCCTCGCATGTTGGAGGACTTCTATACTTGATTGTAATATCTGGCCTAAACCAGGAAGGCCTTACAGCCCAATATGTATGAATCAATTCGAAGATAATATATGAAAGGGATCGTCAATCTCTCTCACTGTTATGTTTGTTACTTCCGTGTGTGATCTCTTCAAGGTGGATCTGGTTAGGGTGTTCTTTTGGCCCCTCTCTCCATCCTCCTTTGCGTTAGGTGGGATCCGAGTGAGGTGAGATTTGGATCTAGGTTTGAGGGTTCCTTCTTGTCAAACCCTAGTTGATTTTTTGTAGGGTAGCAGATTGCGATATGGCCTACAATTGCAGATGGTTTCAAGATGGTTCATGGGAGGTGAGAGACGGATCCAGGATTGGCAGATATGTTGAGACAACTTGCTGCTAGGCTAGAAGTTGTTGAAACAACCCAGAGAAGACGAAGACATCTTGAAGATGTTAGTGATGATGAAGTTGAGGTAGAACAAGGTGATGTAGAACCTACACCTATGATGGATCAAGGTGAGGAAAGATTCTTGAAGGCTTTGACAAGTCTGAAGTCTACACCACACTTTAATCCTCCTAAGGATAGTGGAAATTGGATTCTGATGAATTGGTGGACTGGATCACCGAAATGGAGAAGTACTTTGACTATGAAAATGTACCTAAAGACAAGAAACTAAAAATTGCAAACACAAAGTTGAAAAGTCATGCATCCTTCTGGTGGGAACATCTACAGTTGGACAGAAAGAAGAAAGGCAAAGACAAAATCAAGATATGGAATAAAATGGTGAATAAATTGAAAGGGAAGTTCTTACCTTGTGATTATCAAATTAACCTAGTTAGGTGAATGCAAAGTTTGAGGAAGAAAGATGGCTCGGTAAAGGAATATACTGAGGAATTCTATAGATTAGATATCATATTTGGACATGATGAAGATGATGTAGAAAGAATAGGTTTCCATCCAAGAAGAAATCAGTATGGTTAAATTGGAAAACATTGAAGAGGCTTTTCAATTTGCATTGAAAGCTGAGGAGAAATTAAATATGAGACATGAGAAAAGACAAAGAGGTAGAGGTGGTCGATTCCCTAGAGGAAGAGGTAGATCTTATGGTGAAAATAGTAGATCTGAACCTGAAAAGACAAATTTGGATAAAGGCAAGACTGAGTGGAAAGGTGAAAGCTCATCTAGAGGTAGAGGTAGTAACTACCGAGGTGGTTTCCGAGGAACTTGTTACAATTGTGGAGAAGAAGGACATAGATCATTTGAGTGTACACATGCAAGTAAGAAGGTCGGTAGTAGTAGAAATGCCTTGGTGCAAGAAGAGTTACCAAATGAACTTGAGAAGGAGAATAACTTGATGGTAAGGAGAGCACTTTGGAGTGAAAGTAATAAGGAAGATCTAGTAAGGAAAAGTTTGTTCAAGACCAAATATAGAGTTTCTGACAAAGTTTGGAAGGTAATCATTGACAGTGGTAGCTCAAAGAATTTGGCATCTGAGGAAATGGTCACAAAGTTGCAGTTGAAAAGGTTGGAACATCTGAAGCCCTATCAGATTTCATGGATCAAAGATGAGCATACACTCTTGGTAAGTGAACAATGATATGTGAATTTGAAAATTGGAATGTACTATGATAAGGTGTTATGTGATATCATGCCTATGGATTGTTGTCATATTTTGTTGGGTAGACCTTGGCAATATGATAGACATGTTATATATGATGAGAGATTGCATAACTATACTATTTTGGCTGATGGGAGAAGAAAAATCTTGTTGCCTTTGATGGAAGAACCTGTTAGTAATGTTTGCACATCTGTGAAAGTTTTCTTGATGGAAGGAAGAAAGTTTGTTAAAGATTTGAAAAAGAATGATGTATGTTTTGATGTGATTTCTAACAAACCGACTAAGAAAATAGAGGATAGTGTTTCTAAGGAGATTGATAAGTTGCTCACTGAGTATAGTGAAATCATTTCTAATAATGTACCTAATGGTTTTCCACTAAAGAGAAGCATTGATCATTGTATAGATCTAATCCCTAGAGCTAGTTTACTGAATAAGGCACCTCATCGGTTAACACCTACCGAGAATCAGGAATTGAACCGATAGATTCGAGAATTGTTGTAGAAAGGTTTGATCATAGAAAGTTTGAGTCCTTTTGCAGTACCTGTTGTATTGGCACCTAAGAAGAATGAAGAATGGAGAATGTATACTGATTCCAGATAAATTAACAAGATAACAATGAAATATAGGTTTCCTATACCAAGAATGGATGACATAATGGATAGTTTGACTGGAGCAAAGTATTTAACCAAAATTGATTTGAAAAGTGGGTATCATCATATCATAATCAAAGAAGGTGATGAGTGGAAGACTTATTTTATGACAAAAGAAGGTTTGTATGAGTGGTTGGTTATGCCTTTTGGTTTAACTAATGCACCGAGTACTTTTATGAGATTGATGAATAAAGTTTTGAAGAAATTATTGGGTAAGTTTGTGATTGTATATCTTGATGATATTATGATATTCAGTAAGACCATAGAAGAACATTTTTTTCATGTTAAACAAGTATTGTAGAGGTTGAAAGAAGAAAAGTTGTTGATAAATCTCAAAAAGTGTTCATTCATGAAAGAGGAGATTGTGTATTTTGGATTTGTATTTCAGCTGATGGTTTAAAAATAGATCCTGAAAAGGTTGAAGCTATTTTGAATTGGCCTACACCTGAGAATGCTAGTGAGGTAAGATCATTTCATGGTTTGGAAAGTTTTTACCGAAAGTTCATTAGGAATTTTAGTTCAATTTGTAATGATATGACTCAGACTATGAGAGGAGATAAAAGAGAATTCAAGTGGACACATGGAGCTGATAAAAGTTTTGAGACTCTAAAGCAGAAGGTTGCTTAATTGCCTATTTTGGTATTTCCTGATTTCAATAAGGTATTCCAAGTGGAATGTGATGCAAGTGGAAGTGCAATTGGAGCTGTATTGAGTCGAGAAGGTAAACCTATTGCTTTCTTTAATGAAAAGTTGAATGATGCAAAAAGGAAATATTTTGTGTATGATCAAGAATTCTATGATATTGTTCAAGCACTAAAGAAATGGAGACATAATTTGATACCAAGTGAATTTGTATTGTACACTGATCATAAGGCTTTACAGTATTTGGGTAGTCAGAATAAGTTGAATCAGAGACATATGAAATGGGTTGAGTATTTACAAAGTTATACATTTGTGATAAAGCATAAGAGTGAAGTCACTAACTGAGTTGTTAATGCATTGAGTAGAAGGATATCTTTGATGACTGAGATGAAAATTGAAGTTCTTGGCTTTGATGATATGAGAGATTCTTATGAATTTGATCCTAATTTTTTTGAGTCATGGAGAAAGTGCAGAGCACCTATTTAAGATCAACCAAGTACTAAATAGGAAGAATATTTTATTCAAGAAGGTATGTTATTTAAAGATATTCAGTTGTGTATATTGAGAGGAGAAATGAGAACTAATTTGATAAAGGAGAAACATAGTAGTGGTTTGGCTGGACATTTTGGTGTTGATAAAATATTGAATTTGCCTAAGGAGAAATACTTTTGGCCATAGTTGTATAAAGATGTTCAAAAATTTGTGAGAAGTTGTGGAGTTTGTCAAGTTGCAAAAGGAGTAAGTCAGAATACTAGATTGTATACACCAATTGTTGTTCTTGAGAAACCTTGGATCAACATCAGTATGGATTTTGTTTTTGGCTTACCGAAGATAGTAAGAGGTAATGATTCTATATTTGTTGTTGTGGATAGATTTTCTAAAATGGAACATTTTATACCTTGTAGAAAGACATCAGATGCAGTACATATAGCAAATCTTTTCTTTAAGGAAATTGTCAGGATTGCATGGATTACCGAGGAGTATTATCTCTAATCGAGATAGTAAGTTTGTTGGATACTTTTGGAAGACCCTTTGGAGAAAATTTAGCACTAAGTTGAAATATAGTTCTACATTTCACCCACAAACCAATGGACAAAAAGAAGTTGTGAATAGAAGTTTGGGAAATCTTTTGAGATGTTTAGTTGGAGACACACCAAGTAATTGGGATTCTGTGTTGGTACAAGTAGAGTTTTGATACAATAAGTTAGTGAATAAGAGTACTGGAAAAACACCTTTTTAGATTGTAAATGGCATACAACTGAGAAGTATATCAGATTTGAGGGATATTGCTGATGAAAGAAAGAGAAGTGTTGGAGGAGTAAAGTTTGCTGAGTACATGAAGACATTGCATGAAGATGTGAAATATAAGTTGGAGAAAAGTAATCAAAAATACAAAGATAAAGTTGATAGATCAAGAAGACATAAGACTTTTAATGTTGGTGATGAAGTAATGGTTCATTTGAAGAAAGGCATATTTCTTGTTGGAACATATGGGAAGCTGAAAATGAAGAAGTTTGGACCTTGCAAGATTCTGAGGAAATTTGACAATGGAAATGCATATGAGATTGAGTTACCTGATGACATGGACATATCACCTATTTTCAACATTACTGATTTGTATGAGTATCATGAACCTGATGAAGACATGAAAGTGTCGATCGATTATCCTAAGAAGTAGATAGAAGAAGTTGAACATATCTTGGAACAAAGAATTGGCAGAAGTAAAAGAGGAAAATAATACATGGAATATCTGGTAAAGTGGAAGAATAGACTGATTAAAGATAATTCATGGATTTCATAATCTGAGTTGGATGCATCTCGTATCATACCTGTTTCATGATTCGAAGAATCATTTTCAAATAACCCCAGGTGTATAATGCAGGAGCATCTCAGGTCCTTGGCAATCCTGTGTCACCAAAAAGATGTTTGAAATTTTCTATGTTGTTCAGTTCCTTCTTTGACCGAGTTTGTTCAGTGTTGCTCAATTTCCTTTGTTCACTGGTGTTGGTCAGTTATCTCTCTAGCCCTTGGTGAATTTCCCTGGCGCTCAGTGATGCTTATCTGGTGCTCAGTTTCCTTGCTTGATGAGTTGTTTATTTTGGAGTTCTTTTGAGTGACTCTTGCAATTAATTATGGTCACAAATTTAATGTTGGTATCCATCATTGGGAAGTGTGTGGACATAGATCTGGTTGTTCCTTCCATTGATTGTGGATCTGAAGGCCGACTTTTTTTGGTAGCCTCTTATATAAATGTAGTTGTTTGGTTAGAGTTTAAGAGTCAGATTTTGGATAGAAGATAGAAGATAGAAAATTAGAGATTATTGGAAGATCCTCATATCTTGGAGAACTTATGTACTTAATTGTAATATGTGGCCTAAATCGGGAAGGCCTTACAGCCTGACATGTATGAATTAAATTGAAGATAATATATGAAAGGGATCTGCATTGTCTCCCTCATTGTTGTGTTTGTTGCTTCCGCGAGTGATCTATGCAAGACGAATCTGGTTAGGGTGTGCTTTTGGCCCCTCTCCCCATCCTTCTTTGCATCACAAGGGTTTTTGCATAACCAAAATACTTGTGTTATGCGATTGATTTATTGTTTGTTTTAATACACTTTAAATTTATCAACTCAATTGAATGAATGTTGCAAACAATGGATTCAGTTGGATAGATTAGATACTACTATTTTTAGATTGAATATTCAGTTAATTTTTTTAGAGGGCACTGATTCACCCCTCCCCTCTCAGTCCCTTATCTTTCCATTCCAACAATTGGTATCAGAGCTAGATCTCTTATTGGAAGGTTTAACCACTAAAGAGGAAAGATCTAAACATGGAGAGATACAAGTTTGACAAGACTATAGAGAATCAAAAGATTCATCTATACAGATCCTTGTTGAGAAATACAAGCAAGCCAAGGATGAGTTGAAAAATTTACCAGTTCAGAGAAAGGACATGGCTATTCTGAAATGTGAGACCAACTATCATGAAGAAGATATTGATGACCCATTTGAGAATATTTGATCCAATACATGCAGTATTTCTGACATTTCTGAAAGTGCAATTTTTTATTTATCTAAGAAAATTCTTCATTTGAGTTAACAAGTGAAAGCCTTGCAGATTGGTCAAGAAACACAAATGGTAAGAATGATTCCCCTAACTGAGACTACATAGAAGAATATAGGAGCACTGCATCAAATGTGCAAATCAGAATATCTAATAAATTAATACAGAAGAGGTCACAATTTAGGAGTTGCCTAGAGTTGTGAGAAGTAAAGCAAAGATGATAATCAGTCATAAGAAAGATGACAGAGGGAGTATACAGCATACAAAATTGACATGAAGACATCTACATGGTAAAGATGTAAGTGACAGATACAAGTTTCTTTGGCATTATTGTCAATGAGGGAGATATTCAGAGAGAAAGATACAACATGAAGAAATTCAATAAACCTGAGAGAGATTCATTGGGAGAGATACAACATGGGAATAAGAAAGAGATTTAGTGAACAGACAAAGCTAAATTTATCCAAGAGGGAGTTGGTACTTGGATGTTGTTGATGTGAATCAGAATGAAGCTAAGGATATTA
>BSBK01001549.1:757500-795000 GCA_027943335.1 Chamaecyparis obtusa
TATAGATTAAATTCAGCATGATTTCGACATCAACAAGTTTCACATACCTTATTTATGTGTATAAAGAAAGCGCACAACCTCTTAAACATTCTCTGACCTATTTTCACTTCTAAAAATTATTTCTTGAATGCTTCAAATAGCTCACTTTGCAGTGTTGCATCTAAAAAATGTATCGGATGTGAAATTTTCATAATGGTCTCTTCATCTTTCATCTACATAGTATCCCTTCTATTGGAAGAAACACGTGAGTGGATGGTCCAATATTCAATGACTTGTCTTTTTATATCTTCAGAAATTATCTCTTTTCAAGGAAGTCTACAAATATTTACGCAATTCTTTTCAATATTTTCATCTAACATATTTCTCCTCCTAGTATATTTTTGAATAGTTCTTCTAGATACATTTAGTAATTCAAAAATTGTTTGAACTTGTCTTCTTTGTGACAACCCCTACTAGAAATTGTAGTCATCAATTCTCTACGTGCAACACTCAAATCAACTCCTCAATTTGTGTCATTAATAATGTTCTATGCATCTTGCAAATTTTCAACTATTGTTTCTTTTACATGACCTACCAAGATTTTTCTATTATCAACACCCAACAAGTCCAAAACAAGAGTCATTTCTCTTTTCTTAAATAGCCTAGTATATAATTGTGCTCGTCCAAAAAAATATTTATTTTTAAAATATTCCTCCCAAATTTTCTACAATGCAATTTAATTATGTTTTCATGTACCATGTGTTCAAATGAAATTTGAATTTAAAAAGAGAATCCTCATCCATCTCCATAAAATTTTTCATGCTAGAAGAAATATTTCTACCTTGATTACTTCCAATTTATTCTTGTACTTGAGTTGAATCTTCTTGAACATCAACACGTTGTTCTTCAACATCAACAGTTTCCTCTTGATTATGTTTTTGTTATCTCTATTTGAGCATTAGCTATTTTCATTAGTATCAAGTTGGATCAGTCAGTAAGAGGAAGAACTTCAAGCTACAATATGTTGGTCGGTTAAACAATCAAGCCTTCATACTGATTATTCATAAGGCAGTACCTAGAACTAAATGGAAATAGGTTTAACCGGGCACCAGAGCAGTTTTACCGAGCGTTAGTAAACACTGAGCAGACTAGGCACCGAGCGCCAATATATTTATCAATCAGGAAAGGATGTGTTTACCAAGCAATCCAGGAAATGGCATAGTAATCAGTTATGGCACATTTATCTATGTAAATGGTTACACAGATTCATAAAACATTTTACCAAGATCAAGGATTATTTGTTGTAGATGGAATCATTAAATGCAATGATGATTCCTATGTAATAGTCAAATCTAGGTTAATTTTGTACATTGTAGATCTTAGGTTTTCCTAAGAAGATGTAAACCTAATTAGGTCATGGAAATCATAGCAGTTTGTTATATATTTGTAATTCATGTCATTTTGACATAAAGGGCGAGTAAGGAAAACAAGTGAATCAAGAAGAAGATCTTGAAACAGTAGCCACCTTCAAGGCATCATAATTCAAACATGTTTTGCATGTATGAGCAATGATCATAGATACAATTCTTTTTATTTAGGAGCAGTCAAGGCTATCGAGCAGAATAGAGGATAGATTACTACACATAGAGGTGATATTCATTTAGTATATCATATATAGATCTGATTCATAAAAAGTATAGTTGTCATTTACATATACTTTCTATTATTCTCTTATCATTGTAACAGATTTAGTAAAATCTCCTAATAGAGTAGACTTAGCAATTTGTTTGTAAATCTCTCAACTAAGTACACACTCAAGTAGTGTTGTTTAAATCCTTTAACAGGGTAGATCTAGTCAATCTAATTGTTACTCCTAACAGGGTAAGATCACCAAAAGTGATCACAACTTGTAGCCTTAACCGACATACTTTATTATCTGCAGTAGTGAAGAATTTGTGGGTGTCATCTCCACTGCAATTTTTACCTTCTAACAAGGGTTTTTGCGTAACCAAAATACTTGTGTTATGTGATTGATTTATTGTTTATTTTCATACACTTTACATTTATCAAGTCAATTGAATGAATGTTGCAAATAATGGATTTAGTTGGATAGATTAGATACTACTATTTGCAAATTGAATATTCAGTTAAAAATTTTGAGGGCACTGATTCACCCCTCCCCTCTCAGTCCCATATCTTTCTATTCCAACAATTGGTATCGGAGCTAGATCTCTTATTGGAAGGTTTAACCACTGAAGATGAAAGATATAAACATGGAGAGATACAAGTTGGACAAGACTATAGAGAATCAAAAGATTCAGATGCAAATCCTTGTTGAGAAATACAAGAAAGTTAAGGATGAGTTGAAAAATTTACTAGTTTAGAGAAAGGACATGGCTATTCAAAAATGTGAGACTAACTATAATGAAGAATATATTGATAGCCCATTTGAGAATATTGGATCCAGTACAGGCAGTATTTCTGATATTTGTGAATGTACAATTTTTTATTTATCTAAGAAAAATCTTCATTTGACTGAACAAGTGAAAGCCCTGCAGATCGGTCAAGAAACACAAATGGTAAGAATGATTGATGTGATGAATAATGCTAGACAAGTTGAACAAGAGAGAAATTTGGTTGTTGAAGATAGAAGACAAATGACTGAACAGTTACAAGTGAAGGAATCTAAGATAATAAGACTTACTGAGCATCACTTCGAAATATCCAATCAGATGATTGTTGTAAGCCGTGAGATCAACTAAGTAAATAATGAGTTATCAAGGAAACTTGAAGCTATTGGAGTACTCAGGGAAGAAAATGAAAAACTGAGAAATGAAGTGAAGATGCAGCAACAACATAATGAGATGATGAAAAAGGTTGAAGATAGTTCCAATAAAATTGATGATTTTATGATTAGTCAAAGAGGACTTGGAAGTACTACTAGATTAGGCTACACCGAGCAAGGAGAATCATCTAAGCAAGTTGAACAGATGAATAACAACAAGAGTCAAAGACCTAAGACACTAACATGTCATCACTGTGGTATATCAGGCCACACTTCAAATGTTTGCAGGAGTAAAGCACAAGGTAAACCTAAAACCACTCCTAAATTTAATGGTCATTGTTATAGTTGTAACAAGTTTGGACATCAAGCATATGAATGTAGATCTAAGTTGAATAGGACTCCTAACAAACCCTACATGGAGAAATAATGTCACATTTGCAACATGCATGGACACACCTCACAAGAATACAAAACAAAGATGAAGCAAGTCTGGACATCGAAAGGATAGAATAAAACCTATCATTCGAAAAGAAAAGGTAATGCTTACACTTGGGATTATAACACATGGGTTAACTGCATAGCATGTGGAAGGTATGGACATATTGAAGCTAATTGTATGAGGAAGAGATGGGTTGGAAAATCTCGAAGCTGGACAAGAACTGGTATGGCATGCTTACACTGTCACAAAGTCAGTCACCTAAGTAAATATTACAGAGACCGAGCACCAAAAACACAAATTTTTAAAAATGTAAATACAATTATAGATATCATGAGAATAAGAAACGCTATGTGGAGAAAGGCATCAAGTGATAATGCTTAGTCAAGCAATGTAGACAATGAAACCTCATCCATTGGATTGGGTGACATCGACACCTCCACCTAAGTTGAAAAAGGTATGTGTGGAACTGATATTTCAAGATGATCACATTTTTCATATAGTTCCTTATGTTAGATGTGCACATACCAAATTCACATAAATTGAGATGCATTATGGTTTTACAAGTTTTGAACTTTAAAGAGTTTACAGTTGGTATATGCTAGACCGAGTGAGAAGTTACCCATCGGTGAACTCTATTTGAGCATTAGATGTTGTCATTAGTATCAAGTTGGATCAATCGATAGAAGGAAGAACTTCAAGCTACAATATGCTAGTCGGTTAAACAATCAAGCCTTCATACTAAGTATTCATAAGGTAGTACCAAGAACTAAATGTAAATAGGTTTAACTAGGCACCAAAGCAGTTTTACCAAGTGTCAGTAAACACCAAGAAGACTAGGCACCGAGTGCCAGTATATTCACCAAGCAGGAAAGGTTGTGTTTACCAAGCAATCCAAGAAATGACATAATAATCAATTATGGAACATTTATCTATGTAAACGGTTACACGGATTCATAAAATGTTTTACCAAGATCAAGGATTATTTATTGTAGATGTAATCATTAAATGTAATGATGATTCTTATGTAATAGTCAGATCTAGGTTAATTTTGTACACTGTAGATCTTAGGTTTTTCTAAGAAGATGTAAACCTAATTAGGTCATGGAAATCATAGCAGTTTGTTATATATTTGTAATTCATGTCATTTTGACATAAAGGTCGAGTAAGGCAAGCAAGCGAATCAAGCAAAAGATCTTGAAGTAGTAGCCACCTTCAAGACATCATAATTTAGACATGGTTTGCATATATGAGCAGTGATTAGAGATACAATTCAGTTTATTCAAAAGCATTCAAGGCTACCGAGCAATAGAGGACAGATTACTACACATAGAGGTCATATTCATTCAGTATATCATAGATCTGATTCAAACAAAGTATAGTTTTCATTTACAGATACTTTATGTTATTCTCTTATCATTGTAATAGAGTTAGTAAAATATCCTAACAGAATAGACTTACCAGTCTGTTTGTAAATCTTTTAACCAAGTACACACTCAAGTAGTGTTGTTTAAATCCTTTAACAAGGTAGATCTAGTCGATCTGATTGTTACCCCTAATAGGGTAAGATCACCAGAAGTGATCACAACTTGTATCCTTAATCAACATACTTTATTATCTGCAGTAGTGAATAATTTGTGGGTGTCATCCCCACCGTAGTTTTTACCTTCTAACAAGGGTTTCTGCGTAGCCAAAATACTTGTGTTATGTGATTGATTTATTGTTTATTTTCATACACTTTACATTTATCAAGACAATTGAATGAATGTCACAAACAATGGATTCGATCGGATAGATTAGATACTACTATTTGCAGATTGAATATTCAAGTAAAAGTTTTTTAGGGCACTAATTCACCCCTCCCCTCTCATTCCCTTTTCTTTCCATTCTAATAGTTTTATGTGACCTTTCATTTTTTCATCCCTTTATTTATCATATAGTCTTTGATCTATTCATTTTATTCCCCATTGCACAAACTATTCAAATTGAGAGCTTCAATTCACCTGTTAGGAAAAAATCAACCTTCATCTAACTTATTTGTATAATCGCCCTTTAATGCAAAAAAATGCTTTAATGCTCCTTGAATAGAAAACCAATTTAATTATTATATTATTTTTATTTAAATTAAATTTTAAAAAATCCTCATATGTATGAGGATTGAGCAACACAACGGCTCGTGAGTTGGCCAACACCAACGACATTTTAGCTAGAAGGGGTTCGGCTGGAACCGATCTGGTCGAATCCCTTCCAACTGAACTGGCCTATGTGGCATCCCATGTGGCAGCCAAATCACCAAAATTTGTAGAATTATATAACTTTTAACTTTTGTAGCTGATTTCTCCATCAAAACTCCATTTAATAACAAAATTAAAAATACCCTTTTATAGAGCTCATAGTCATGAATATACTCATATAATTTTTATAGTATTTTGATTAGATCTAATATATTATAATTACAAAATATTGCAAGAATTTATATTAACAATCGAGAAAATGTTGATTAGGAAAAATAAAAAAATAGTTAAACATATCAAAAAAGTTTTAAAAATATATGGTTCAATAGAGGAGATAATCTTCTTCAAGAATGTAGAATTATTATTTTTTTGATTGGTATAGATTTGATAGAGAAAATAAGGTGGGAGATGAAAACTATCGATTTTGGGTAAGTTGGACTTTGAATTGTTATAAAGGAGAAAATATACATCAAAAACCATTTTTTTCATTCATTGACTATACATGTCATCTAAAACATATTTTGAAATCGGAAGAAAAAATGTTTATTTATGTATAGTTTTTGGGTGGGAGGTAGACCCTCCAGATTTGTACTATATTTCAATAATTGAAAAATAGACTGTAAATTTTTTTTAAAAAATCTATCAATTTTTGTTCAATTTTAAAAAAAAGAATAATAGGCATAAATCTCATCCATTTTTACACATTTTATCAATTTACATCATCTTCAAATTTCAAACAGAAATGTCACTTTTATGCCATTGAAGTTGAACAGTTTTGATGTTGTTAACCTTTTACTTTATAATAGTGTGACACGGGTTTGTACTTTTACCCAATAATTTCTATATATATTTTCTAACCATGCGAGATTGTACCATTAGAAGAGTCAATCGCTAAACTACTCCTTAAATTTCTTTCATCAATGCATTAAGTAATGCATGACCATAATGTTTATGGTAAGAATATTAATATGATCTTACACAAAATATCATGATTAGTTAGATAAATATTTTTTTGGTGGGAATTTATATTTTTAAATATGATCTATTCAAGAAAGCTTTGTCTTATCAGTGTAGGAAGGACAAGAAATAAGTCATTCAATTATATTTTAACATGGGTTTACTTTGTTACATCCCACTGCACAAATTTTAATCAACCAAGCCACCATGACTAGTGCATACTCATTTTTTATTTACTTGACATATCTGGTTATTATTACAACTTATAACTACAAGGGCATTGCATCATTGTACATTGAAATATGTTGAGTTTTGCAAGATGGTTGTGCTTGATTTCCATTTGTTGATGCAAAGTGAGTACAAGATATGTCCTAATTTTACTATTTCTCTACTATATCCTAGTCAACAATAGCCTTTACAACAAACTTAGAACCATTGTCAATTGGAATATCAATTTTTTTTATCGTAACTATAACAACCTTATTAACTTTACTTCAACAATTTTCTAACTCTACACATACATTAAACTTTTTGGTTTGACATATTATAGAATGAAGAACAAAAATAAAATGATGAAAATTTACATAAACGTGAAGAAAATAAAAATATTATAAAGATTTAAGAACTTATTCAAAAGATTTCTACTTGTCTCATTCTCTGAGATTATGAATTTATACCTTTCCTAATTAAGTTTTTGAGAAAAATTATCAAGACCCTTGTGTGAAAGTCAAATGCATTGATTTGCTTTTCTTTTCTTTGATGCAATTCTTTTTTTCTTTCAAAATTGAATTGCATAATGTTTGTATGGGTGCATGGATAATGTTTGTATTGGGTGTGTGGACTACTTTGGCCACTCAGGCCATGTTGCGTCTTATTTCTATTGACAAAATGTAATCTATTGTAATAACCTATCTTAATTTTGCTAACTTTGCATTTTTTGGAAGCGAAACCTTAGAACAGTCATGAATTTTGCATGCTTTTGAAACTAGTAACTCAAAATAGTCAAGATCTACACCATACAACTATTGCAAAGCATTAAATACCATTGAAATACTTATCCAACACAATGTTCTTGAACATTGAAACATATTATGAAAAACATGTTATCGATTTTGTAAGTTTATGACTTCAGTGTATACTACCAAAAAAAAAAGCATTTTATCAATTTTATACTTAAGAAAAACATGTTATTTCTTTTTGCGTATGCCTTCTCTCATTGTCTTGCATACCATTCATTGTTCTCTTCCACTTGATTTATGCATGTTTTGTGTTGTCATACTTCTTCTATTGCAATGCTTCAATTTTTTTAAACAAAGTAATTAAAACCATGCAACTTTTATGTTGTGATACTTCCTCTACTATAATGCTTCATTTTTTTTAAAACAATGCAAAGATTTGAGTGATTTAAGTTGCATTTTCTCTCATTCAACAGTTGGATTCTATTATTATACGACTCTAACATCACTTATTTTTCATAGCTTGCATGCAATCCAACATCTACTAGTCATCATTTCCTCCTTGCAATTAGAAAATACAAGGTCCAACTTCAACTCTATAATTATATTTGCAAGCTAAGAAGACCAAACATGCATACATAGTATTCTACCACATTCATGAGGCGACATCTTAACAATTCATTTCTCTCACACAACAAATATAACAAATCTACCTTCCATTTCTAACAGAAGGGAGGGACTCCAATTGCATTAGATCTCTTGCTAAATAATGTACTATCCATTTTTTAATAAATATATTTTATAACAACTCTTGATGATTTTTCTAACTCATTGGTACCAAGAGTACAAATTAAAGTTTCATGAATAAGGGAAGGGGTTCAATTACTACCCATGTTCTAATTACTATTCATTGAATTTCATTAATTATACCCGTTAAAAAGTCATTTTGTGTGCCAACAGTCACCTACTAGTATATTCAACAGTTGGAAAAATAACAAAGGTTTGTAATTAGACCAATTGAGCAACTTCATTGGTACAAATAACACACGATGAATTGGGTGTTTGTGCATGAGTGTTAGATGAGTTATGCAAATTTTACGGTAGTTAAAGCGAATGTTTAATGAGGCACTATGATATATGTATGAGATGTCAACACAAAATGACGAGTTTTTTATTCTTCTGTACATAAAAATTCTCACAACATTCATCTTAACTACCTAGAAGCCAAAATGATAACGATACATATTTAAATTGCATACAAAGAAAACAAAAAAAAATGCATCAAAATCTAAAGTACCTTTTAAGAACTTAAGCTATACAAAATTACCTATAATAACTAGTAATATAGAAATACCTATAATAGTATCTTTTGAAATGTAATCCAACTCAATTTCTTTAAAAAATCATAAGTACAAACCTTATCCTCATCAAACCTTAATCCTTATCTTGAAATCTTCTTTTTAATTTGGTCAAAACCTAATTCATTAGATATTCACCCATACGTATATAGAAGAGTTCGTTCCTACAAGCCTATGTCAATATTAAGGCATATATATTTTGGCGACACTCACAATGGGCAACTTGACCTTCAATTCCAATCAAACATCTCCAACATTTTTGGCTTAAAAAATAACTGCTTGGTCATTTTACTTGTCCCCGTGTCATCGTGGTCGCCATTGTGGGGTTTGCCTGCCACGTGCCACCATCTCAACCATACGAACTAAAGTGTCCTGTTCCACCAATAACAAATATCTCAGAGTTCAAACTCCAACAAATATCTTAGATATTATATTGCGTGTGCTGGCAAAAACTAACCTCGCTCCGTAGTAAGTAAGACGTCCCACACTCCTACTTCCCTTTGCTTTCCTTCTTCAAAGTTTCAACTCTCACGATGATTACAATTTTGAATTCATTCAAAACCACTCGCAAACCCACTAAAGTAGGTTCGTGCATTGAAAATATGTCATATAATCCAAAGGAGATCTCATATCTGATGCGACGTGGCCCGAGTGGCCAAAGTACATATGTCCACGTGGCAGTTCCCTATTTGGACATGGGGCCTCGGTAACACAAAGCACATCTGCTCTGCCAACTGGCGGTTGTTTACCAGTTTCCGACCAGGCTGTTCCTGTTTCCGTTATGTGTGACCTGCGACAGTCAGTGGACGGGATATGATATTTTTTGAGTAGCCTATACATAGGTATATATAATATCAGGGAATATTAGAACTCTGCTTCCGCGAATATTAAACTAGCTGCACCAGAAATCAGGAGTGTTCTGGACAGTTTCTGCTTTACATTGACCAAATTTTTTAATTGCAATCCTTTTTATTTGTTTCTGATATGTATGATTTTTTTGTTTTTTCCTTTTGGATGTGTCTGGAACAGGTCTGCAAACGGTAGATGCAAAGAGAAAGATGCAGAGGTTCACAGTCACCGTTTACAAGGTATGTTGAACCCTGATTTTGTAGGGTTGAGATTGGAACTCGAACTGGTTTTTGAGAACTTACATAATTCTTCCACAGTAGTAGTGAGTTGAGAAGAGTTTCTAGATAAATTTGTAGGTTTTCAATATTAGTTAGTGTAACTTCAGAGAGAAAAAGGAAAAGAATTTGAATACCATATTTAACATTTTTTTTTTAAAATTTAATCATGCATGGCTGGGATGTGTTCAATCATCTTGTTCATGATTTTTCAACTGTAAATTGTAAATAGAAGGCTGTTCATCCCAGATAAGATACACCTTTGGTGAAAAAATAAGATAAAATATATAACAAATTATACTTATATGAAAGATTATTTTGATGCCTAGAATACAACAAAAATTTTGTCTCATGGCGACTCCAATTGATGGTTTAACCCCTACTTTGATATTACTTTGTTTTAAAAACTCAACCAGAAACAATGAGATGGCATCAAAAGGATCTTCTTATGTAGGAGCCTTTGATTAACCTTGAGCATTCCCTTATATACTAATGTGAGGTTCGTAAATTTGTCTTGTCATTTTTTAATTAACATAAGGTCTTTTAATCAATATATTTTATAGGAATTGTTGGTTGTTTTTGCAATTCATTGATATCAAGAGTATAAGTTGGAGTTGTATGAGTGACAGAAGGATTTCAATTATTGTAAATGTTTTAATTACCGTTCATTGGATTTTGTCACTTAAAATAGGCTAAAAAATCACCTAGTGGGCTAATAGTAGCCCATTAGTAATACTCAATAGTTAGGAAAAAAATAGTAATTAGACTACTGCTTTTTGACCCTTGCTTACATAACAAATCTCACAATGTTCATCATAACTACTCAAAAGTTAAAATAATAGTTATAAGCACTTAAATTGCATATAAAGACAACAACAAAATCAATCAAAATCTCATGTATATTCACGAACTTAAATACCTTTCCTCCAAACTTTCCTTCAATTAAAAACCAAAGATTAAGAAATATATATTCCACCAAAAAAAATTGACATACAATTACAACATCATCCTTTGACATATCATATTTACATACCTTATCCCAACAAAACTTGATCCTTATCTTAATTTTTGTCTTTTCTATTTCATTTGATATTATCCCATGCTTATTAAAAAAAAACAGTGGGTCTATAAAAGCTTTTTTGCCAATATGAATGCTTATATATTTTGGTGACACTCATATTATGCCACTTGATCTTCAATTGCAATCACAATATGTCCAACATGTATAGTTTGAGTTGACCTAGTGGTAGAGAACTTGTACTCTTGAAAGAGAGGTCACTAGAGTATGTACGCCACTTGACCATACGTTCTTAATCTAAACAACAAACAAAAATGTATATCTTAACAAAAAAAGACACTTAATAATTTTTTTCAAACTTCCTTTATATTTTTTAGTGTTTTAGTTTGCTGGATAGCCCCTACCTACATGAATAGCCTTCTCTGTGGTAAGTGAGACGTCCTACTCCAACATGTTTTACTGGAAAGTTCAACTCTGAGGATGATTACAATTTACAACTCATTCAAAACCACTCACAAACTCCCAATGACAAGCGCGTGCAGTGAAAATCTGTCATATAGGAGATCTTATATCTGAGGTGACATGACTGGGTAGCCAAATTACAGTGATCCACGCGGCAATTCTCTATTTGGAGATAGCTTCAGTGGGATCCAATAACAAAAAGCATCTTCTCTGTCTAGTGACAGTTACTACCAGTTTCAAACCGGGCTCCTCCTGTTATCGTTGTGTGTGACCTGCGACCGTCAGTGAATGGTATATGATATTTTTTTAATGCGGCCCACATATTTTATAATATATGTATGTGACTTACAAGTCTTCTGGAGTAGTACTACTTGGGTAGCCGTAAACTCTGCTTCCGTGAACATTAAAATAGCTGCACCCGGAATCAGGAGAGTTCTGGGCTGTTTCTGCTTTGCATTGACCAAATTTTTAAACTGCTATCCTTTTTATTTGTTTCTGACATGTATGATTTTTTTCTTTTTTCTCTTTTGGATCTGTCTCGAACAAGTGTGCAAACGGTAAACGTAAACAGAAAAGATGCAAAAGTTCACGGTTACAGGGTATGTTGAACCCTGATTTTGTAGGGTGTGATTGGAACCCGGACTGTGTTTTGAAAGCTTATATAATTCTTCAACAGTAGTTGTAGAGAGTTGAGAAGAGTTATTAGATAAAATTGTATGCTTTTTAATATTAATTAGTGTAATTTTAAAATATATTTTTGGGGATTGTTTTTAATATTTATTAGTACTTGTCTGTATGCTATGTACTATTGTATTGATTTTTGCATTTCTTCTTCATAATTATTTTTATTTTATTTTATTTGGTTAATATTTTTTTAGTATTTTAATTTTATTTATACAGTAATTATTATTTTTATTTTTTATTTTTTATTTTTATGAGTGTTTTTTGAAAATATTTTTTGATATATTTTTATTAGTAATTAAGTTTTTAATAAATCAAATTGATGATATTTTCATTTGAAACAAATATTAATCTTAGTTAAATATACATTTTATATATAATTCATCTTACATTGTCTATTTCTATTTCTAATTTTTATAAGTATTTTTTGAAAATATTATTTGATATATTTTTATTAGTAATTAAGTTTTTATTAAATCAAATTGATGATATTTTTATTTAAAACAAATATTAATCTTCATTCAATATACATGTTTAAAATAAATTATAATTCATATAACATTATCTACTTATATTTCTAAATAAATTATATAATTTCAAAGATAATTCTCACTTTCATACTAATATGCTAACAATTAATTTATTCCAACTATTGTTCTATCGTTAACACTAGAATTATTATTCTATTATTAACACTAGAATTAAACTATTGTTCTATATTTATTATTTTATTACAATATTAACGGCAAGCACTTGCTAAAAACTTTAATTCATTCAATCATTTTTCTATTATTTTATACCTAGAAGAAATTAAACATCAATTATTGATTACTATTAAAAGTTTTTAGTTAAAACTAAAATTTAAGATTATTGTTTGTTTATAAGCAGCAAAATTAACTTTCATGGGTCTATCAACGCCACAAATTGCTCCTTAAAAATTTGAACAGCGGTTGCTAGCCAAATTAAGCTAAGCAGCGGCAGCTAGTTGGTCCAGCTATATCTATATGATTTGACTGTGTTTTGAGTACTCTTGAGCTTACTCATTTTTATCTCTTATGGAGTACTCTTTTTGAATTGTTATTTTTTTGCTTAATTCTGTATGCTTTGATCAATACAAACAATTTTAAAAAAATCTATTATAAAAAATAAAATTGTTAGAAACAACTGTGAAAATTCAAATACATAGATGGTATAAATAAATATTATATTTTTACATATAGACATTTTTTCAAATAGATGTATATTCTAATATATTAATATAAACTAATAAAAATATCTTATATACATTTATCTAATATAACAATCATAATTTTCTCATATCTAAATGAACATGAATGTGATCCAAAACTTTGATAATAAAAAATCCATACACAATCAAATCTATAAATATATAAATAATAAATATAATTAAAAAATTTTAAAATATAATCTCAACCTAAACCTTTTAAAACTTTAAAAACGTAAAACATTCCATATAAGTTAGCCTCTTAATTTTTTCTAATATATTTAATTCTCAATTTACCAACTTATCTTATATAGTAAGGAGCGGTCATACTTGTTATGTCCCCATGGTTTTCTGGCCTATTGTCAATATAAAAATGCCTTCCCAACGCTCTGATTTGATATTTTGGCGAGACCCACAATGGACAACCGGGTACAAACATTTTCGGCTAAACGTCAATTGCATTTGTGTACCCATTATTGTGGGGTTTGATTGCCACTTGCCAATGTAAGGTTCCACCTCAAACAGATATCTACGACATTCCCATCGCTTTAGTTAGTAATTATTTTTCAATGGTACCCCTGCCTACAATATGTTGTCTGTCCCAGGCCAAAAGCTGGCAAACCTTCACGATTGGCATTGTTGAGTTTATTTTCCAAATCAGAGCTCTGTTTTCCACAACTTTCTTTTCGTATGCTCTGCAAATTGACTGCTCAACCTTTCCAACCAAGACTCATAAATTAGCAATGAATGATTTCAGAATAGAAGAAGAGATTTATAATGTAGATAGGTTAATAATAGCTATTAGTTCTATTGGTTATAGTTTAAAAATAGTTTATGATTAATTTTATTTTAATTTGTTGGTGAAGTTGAATGGTTTTAAATGAGTTCGTTCAAGATTGAGGTGTTGTTTGATGTTAGATTTCAATACAATAGAATATGAGGTAAAGATTATATCTTAATAATTGATGATTTCAATTTTGAAGAAAAGAGATTTCAGCCTAAGATTCATGCTCTCATATAGAATAGCAAAACCATTCTATGAGTTTGATATAAAATCTCTTAAATAAAGAGAGTTTGTGAAATAATGGACCTTTCTCTTTTTCCTTCTTTCTCTTTTTTGTTGAAATTTTGATGCTTCGCTATTCAATTTAATAATGATCTCTCTAATTCTCTCCAATATCTCTTCACCAAATAGATCTTGAAATGAAATTGATGTTAAATTAGTTGTATAATTGGCTTGGATGTCATTGTTAGCTTTGCATTTCAAAATAGAGTACTTTTTTGTTTCCATTGTCCCAACTCTATGAGAGACAAACTCTCTCTTCCCAAACTTTTTTTTTTTTTTTTAATTTCCCTCTCATGTGTTTCACACCAAAGACAAATGCAAGTTTGTTCTCAAATGGACTATGAAAATCTTTGTTTTCCAAGGAAAATTGACCTCTAATAGACCTTTTGTTGGTAGATAAAACCGGGGCTAAATTTTTCAAGATAATATCTTTTTTTACTCTATGCAATTTTCTCTACAAAGTTTTGTGAATTTTATTTAAGAAAGTTTGTTATCTCATTGTCATTATTGAGGCAAACATTCAAGTGAATGTGGTATTTGCTCACATTCACCTTTAGTTTTTCTTCATCCATGACATTTTTTCTTTCGCTCAAGACATCTTTAAAGACAATATGGAGTCAATAATTTACTATCATCTACTTGATTTTTTTGGACATCTTAAAAGACATACTATAATAATAACTTCATAAGAAGTATACATATTTAGTTAAAAAAATTGCACATGAGACCAAAGTTCTTAACTTCAATTTGCTTGTGATTCTACATTTTTGGATTCTCTGTAAGGGAAGAGCACATGTACTATTGTCTGTGTTCCAATTACCGTTCATTCAATTTCACTAATTAAAAACCCGCTAAAAATCAACTATTGGGCCAATAGCTACCCATTTTCTAGAAAACAAATTAGTAATTAGATCTTTTGTGCAACTTTATTGGTACCAATAGTGCACGATTATTGGGTTACTTGTACATAAGTATTGGATCAATTGTGCAATTTGTTTGGTTGTTAAAACGAACATGTAATAGGACAATAGGGAATATGTTTCAAACAATACTTTGAAATGACCACTTTTTTACTGTTGTGCACATAATGAATGTCACAATATTTGTCTTTACTACCCAAAAGTCAAAAACAGTAGCTATAAGTAGTTAAGTTGCAATGAAGACAAAAATTGAAAAATCATCAAAATATGATGTATCTTTTAGAAGCTTAGAGTGCAAAAAATTATCTATGACAACTACTGGTGTTCTCTCCTTATCTACATCAATATGGTGTGTGAAGTGTTGCTAGCTCTTATAAAGATTAAAAATAGTTTATGATTTTGAATGAACCTACCAAAGAATAATTCTAGAGTCAAATATAGTAATGGATGATCTAAGGATGCTATTTTGGACAATTTTAGTAGAATGACTAAAGAGTTTTAATACTAAGATTTGTGTTGCTCATATGAATAGAAAAACTATTATATGGTTTTAGTTATTAAACAAAAGAGAGTTTATGGAATAATAGGCTTTTATCTTTTTCATTTTTGAAATGTTGATCTTTCGCTATTCAATTTGGTGATGAACTCTCTAATTCTTTCAACCATCTCTTTGCTAAATAGAACTTTGAAATGAAATTGTTGCTAAATTACTTGTATACTTGGCCCTAATGTCATTGCAAGCTTTACATTTCAAAATAAGAGCTTTTTTTATTCCAATGTCCGAACTGTGTGAAAGACATAAATTCTCTTTTTGGAAACATTATTGGTCATTTCCATCTTATCTATTTGACAACAAAGACAATGCAAATTTGTTCTCAAATGGACTTAAGAGAATCTTTGTTCTATATTAAGAAAAACTGATATCCAAAATAGACCTTTTGCTGAAAGATAAAACACTTGATATTAAATTCTTCAAAATAATAATTTTTTCTACTCATTTTTTTTCTACAAAGACTTGTGATATGTATTTTTAAAAAAATGTTATTTGTGTCTCATTAGTGAGATAAACATGATAGCGAATGTGGCATTTTCTCATTCACCTTTAGTTTTGTTTTATCCATGACCTTTTTTATTTGTTCAAGCCATCTTTAGAGACAACATGGAACCAATAATATACCTCCATCTACTTAATTTTTTGGATATCTTAAAAGATGCACCATAACAATGGCTTCCATAAGAATTGTACATATTTTAGCTAAAAGAATTTCACGTAGGACCAAAACTCTTAACTTCAATTTTCTTGTGGTCATGCATTTTCAGATTCTTTGTATGTACATCAATTTGGTGTCTAAGTATTGCTAATCTATATATCCTATTAATAAAACAGCATTAAAATTATTAATAGTCTACATAGAATTTGATAGTTTTCTTATTCAAAGCTAATGTTCATGAAAGTTTCTACATTTAATTGTGTAAAAATTTTAGGATCACACTATATGATCCATCATCAAATACAAGAGAACATAAGAAAAAATTTTACTTATTTCTTAGCTTTATTTTGAGAAGCAAAAAATGCTTTATGTCCTTCCAAAATTCTTTTCCTTTTACAAATTTCCCAACTAAACTTCTAACAATCAATCCTAAAATACTTATCATCAATTACTGTTTAAAATACTTCCCCATAAAAAACAAACTTAAATTCTTTTACTTTTTCTTTTTCACTTTCATTTCCTTTCTTACAATGAAAATTTCACATACACCCACATTTTTCAAATGCTCTAACTAGGTAATCACGTGTGAGAAAAAGTAATTCTTTCTATTAAGAATATGATGATTTTACATACCCACATTTTATAGATGCTCTTCTAATCAAATCCACCTAAAAAGTATATGAATACAGTATACAAGCAGGAGGTCCAAATCCCACCTCTTTTCACTTTGGTATCTTCCTGTAAGTTTCAGAATAGGTAGACTTTACAGCTACCCACAAAAGCAAGCGCACGTAGATAAAAATTGTCATTTACTTACAGAGGATATCTGATCTCTGTGGGGACATGACTACAGTGATCAACGTGTCAATTCTCTATTAGGGTATGGCATTGGTGGGACCCAGTAGCCCAAGGCGCGTCTGCATTATATCTCTGTCTCATGGCAGTTTCCTACCACTTACTTGATGCATATTTTATAGCTTTCAGACCAGACCCTCCTTCCTTCTTTATGTCTGATTTTGACAAGTCAGTAGACGGTGCGCTCACTTTTTTAGTATATATATATCCATAACGGAGTATTCTGGAGTATTGCAATAAATTATCTAGGTCACCAACACTAGGCCTCATTATTTTGCTGTCACTGATATATTTTCCCTCAAGAGTTGGTTGATTTGGAGGAGGAGAATGATGAAGGTGAAACCGAGTGGTACTCTGGAATATTTCTCAGATCTATTTCGGCGTAGTTCAAGGCATAAGAAGCAGAAAACCTTTCAGGCAAGATACTCTTTTTCTCTGTTCATATGTTTGGTTATTAGATGGGTTTGTGTAAGAAATGAAAGTAAACCATATTCCCTTCAGTATGTTTATCTCAGCTATATTGAAATGGGTCTGTAAAAGTATATCAAGTTCATCTGAGACCAATTTCAATGGCTCTGTATCGTTACTAGTATAGTATGTTATGTTTATCTCAGGTAGATTTAAATGGGTCTGTAAAGTATAGTATGTTCATGTCACATAAATCTCAATGGATCTGTAAAGTATGTTATGCTCAAATGGGATAGATTTAAATGGGTCTGTAAAGTATAGTATGTTCATCTCGGACCAATTGCAATGGGTCAGTATAGTGTGTTATGCTTATCTGAAATAAATTGAAATGGGTCTGTATAGTATGTCATATTTTTCTCAGGGAAGCTTCAGTGGATCTGTATAGTATGTTATGTTTATGTCAGAGAAATTTCAGTGGGTCTGTAAAGTACAGTCTGTTCATCTCAGCCAAGTTTCAACGAGTCTGTACAGTACAGTATGTTGTATTTATCTCGGAGAAATTTAATTGGGCCGTCTTCTCTAGCGCTCTTCCTCCTGATTTGATGATGGATCATTGATCAGGACATCTCAGACAAATTTTATTGGGTTCTTAAATTGTGATATAGATTTAAATGGGTCTGTGTAGTATAGTATGTTCATCTCAGGCAAATCTAAATGGGTTTGTATAGTATGTTAGGATTTACCAGTCAAATTTAAATGGGTTTGTATACTTGTTGATGGCAATCACTAAAAATGGTTTCTTGAATGGAATACAGACAGTTGAGCTGAAGGTCAGGATGGACTGTGAAGGGTGTGAGCTCAAAGTGAAGAAAGCCCTAGAGCGTATGTCAGGTAGTCATCACAGACATCCTTATCACTCTGTTAGAAAAAGTGCTTCCCAAAGTCTCGAATTGCAGGATCTGCAGCAATGAAATCTTTGGCCAGTTTTTCCTATTCATTGATCAAAGATTCAAAAACAATAAAACTGGAGTCTTTTTTGCCGTTTGTTTCTGATACTCATGGTTTTATGTTTGTTTTCTCATGGGTGTCTGGAACAGGTGTACAGACAGTGGATGTGAACAGAAAGTTGCAGAAGGTCACAGTTACAGGGTATGTTGAACCGAACAAGGTGTTGAAGAAAGCGAAAGCCACAGGCAAAAAGGCAGAGATTTGGCCATACATTCCCTACAACTCTGTAACACAACCCGTTGTGAATGCACAGACATATGACAAGAAAGCACCAGCTGGGTATGTGAGAAAAGAGTCTTTCAATACTGGGCCCAACCCCAACCGCCCAGATGAACAGTACGCAACCATGTTCAGTGAAGAAGATCCAAATGCATGCACCGTTATGTGATTTTATCTGAGAAGATTACTCTCTGTAATATGTAAAATATTAGCTTTCCACCTGTGTCAGTCCTCAGCTTCAGGACTGCTGTGGTGTTTTGTAAGGGTATGAATGGAACATAGGACTGGCAGTGGAATAATATTTTATTGTATGGTGGTTTAGGGTTTCGAGAACATAAACCTGTAATTTTTGGCTGGAATGGAGCATTGTACGCGTCGCCAGCACTTAGTAAAAGCCGATAGAAATAAATCTGATGTTGTATGTATCTCAGATTTAATTATTGATGGGTAATTTTGTCAGCCACATAACGTGCAGTTGTCGTGAATGTGGAGGTCGCTTTCGAAGTGGAAAATGTAGTCATGGACATGTGAAGGCATGAATGAAGATTATGAATGGAATTGTGAAAAAGATCTTTTCCTATATTTTTGTAATCCTAGCATATGGGTTTGAGATATTGCAGGATTGACTCTTGAACTAGAGTGTATAGAAGAAAGAGTCTTCCTAAAACAAGTTATTTGGTATGGAGTAATTATTGTGACGTTGTGTGAAAACATATTTACATTCAGAAATATATTTTTTATTTAAGTCTCTTTTTTAGAAGGGTTTTTTATTCTTATTTATGAATTGGCTAGGTTCTTAATCGGAACTGCATTCTCTTTAAACTATTGAACAATTAGAGTCTAATGGGGTTTTAGATATTGATCACAAGAATAAAACTGTATCTTAATTATTACAAATTGTCAATTAAGATATTTTTAAAGAGTTTTTTATTCTTATTTATAAATTGGTGAGATCACAAAATGAAGGAATATTCAACAATTACAGTTCAAACTTTGTTTTTTTTATTGTTAATTTTTTATTTCTTAAATTTATCTTTTTAAATGGTTCTTTACTCTTATTTATGAATTGGTGAGGTCATAAATGATAATTGCGTTCTCTATAAACCATTTTTCAATTGCATTCTAATGGGGTTTTAGATCTTGATGGCAAGAGTAACACATCTTAATCATCACAAAATGTCAATTAAGATGTTTTTTGAAGAGGGCTTGGTATCTTTATTTGAGATCACAAATGGACTTTTCAACAATAATGGTTCAATAGACTTTCAACACTACAAATTTATCTTAAAGTTAGAAATGATCAAAAAGTTGTATTTAATAAATAAAAATGCATAGTAAATATAAGCAATAATATGAAAAAAGCATTTCGGCTATTGGAGAAAAGAGTGCAAATCTAATAGTTATGCTTTTGAAGTTTATATCTCTAATGTCTAAATTCAAAAATAAATTAATCTTTCTTAAGTAAAAAATAATAAAAATTTGGCATCCACTAAATTAAAATGGAGGATAAATATGAAACAATAATGAGAAAAACATTTTGGTTGTTAGGTAGAAGAGTCTAATAATTGCTCACTTAACACCTCTCAAATTCCTAAATTGGGAGTTGAATTTTCATAAAGTTTTCAACATGTCTATGCAATTCATTAAAAAGTATCAATCAAGTAGTCAAGTCATACTTCAACACATGTAATACAAATTGCTTCAACGAGTATCAATCAAGTAGTCAAGTCATACTTCAACATGTCTATGCAATTCATTAAAAAGTATCAATCAAGTAGTCAAGTCATACTTCAACACGTAATACAAATTGCTTAAAATTTTGGTTGTTAGGTAGAAGAGTCTAATAATTGTTCACTTAACACCCCTCAAATTCTTAAATATAGGGTTGAATTTTCATAAAGTTTTCAACATGTCTATGTAGGTTATTAAAAAGTATCAATCAAGTAGTAAGTCATACTTCAAGACATGTAATACAAATTGCTTTCATGTATTATACACAGTTGTCAACATGTTTTTGAAACTATATATATTTTATTTATATTTTAAATGTAAAAGTTGAGTACTAATAATTTAATATTTGTGGTTAAAATATGAATAAAAGATATCTATTTCAAAGAGTTAAATTAAAAAAGGAAAAAAGAAAAAAAAACTATTCTTATGGTGATACATTTAGAGACTTCTAATACTCTTTTTTATTAGTACATTTTAGTCTTAAAATCATTTATTTTAGTGTTATTAAACTACTCAACAAAGATGACATCAATGTGTCAACATTGTTGATGCTTTAGAGCCTCTATCAAATAGCCTAAAGTTTTTAATGAACCTATAAAGATGTGTTAAAATTTATGAAAATTGAGTTACAAAGACGTTAAATTTTATGGAAATTCAATTTTACCTTTTAAGAGTTTGAGAAGAGCGAAGTTAGGGTGCATAATTGCTATAATCTTAAGTTTTTAATGAACCTAAACATAGATGTTTCAACTTACCATTTAAGAGTTTGAGAATTGTGAAATTAGGTGATTGTCTTTTGGGCCCTTCTACCTAACAACCAAAACACGAGTGATATTATGTGTACTTCGTACTTCTAATTATTTTTATTTATACCTACATTTTTATTTATTAAACATGTGATTTTTTATTGTTTATAGCTTTTTAATAAGTACTCATTTATTTTTTAATATGGAAATCATATTTAAATATAAATCTTATTGTATTTGGAAACCTCCTCAGATGTTAATTGACATTTTCTTCATAAACTAAATGTTAGTATGTTGTGCTCTTGACTTTTGTGCAAATAACCATATGTTCACATTCCTTCAATTCAAAAATATTTTTTCCTATCAAAATGCTTACATAGTCACATCCCAAAACCTTTAATTTCACTCCAATACCAAAAGGATTACAAAAGAAAACCTAATAAAATGAGTACATCAAAGCAGAAGTACAAAAGGGACATGGAAAAAATAAAAAGAATAGTCTAGCACCACCCAAAGTTTTCATATGAGAAACAACCACACCACCAAAGCCGAGCCATTATTACAATACACTCCTATTATCTGTAACGCCCCACCAAGGAACTTGAGAGGAAACACTATTCTAAACCCAAAAAAGATGCAACAATTTTTTTAAAACACTTCAAACTCTCCTAACATAAGTGCATTAGTAAATTGACATAATATCTTATTCACTCACCAAGAACACAAGTTGAAAACATAAGTAACAATGCATCTCCTAAGTTTATATTTCATGAATGTGATAATAAGCCTTTGTTAACCCCAAGTTCTCTCAAGATTCCCTAATGCTACTACTAGAAGCAACATTTAAAACATAACTACTCCTTCATTATTTACCAATTATATGACCGTCCACTGGATCTTCCAGCATGACCTCTTCTACTTTGTCTACTCTCAAAATTTTTGTTCAACTTTTCCTCTACTTTTAGGAAAAATTGGCATGCCTCTTCAATACTGTTCATTTGAACCAAATTCAACTCTTCCTGAATGCTCGGCCTCAACCCATTAAGGTAACAGACAACTTTCTCCTTGTCAGCTTTCGCATGGCCTGTTTTGATGAGAATTCGATAGAACTCCTCTGTATACTCCTAAACAGATCTTCCTTCTTGCTTCAAACCTTGCATTTTCTTCAGTAGATCAAGTTCATAATCAATAGGAATGAACTATCGCTTCAATTTATCCACCATCTGATCCCATCTTGTGATTTTCTCCTTTCCTCTTCTATTTCACTCCAATTGAATGTCTTGCCACCAAATCTTCGCATGACCCTTCAGTCTGGCCTTCGCAAACTTGACCCGATCAGGATCCTCGATATCTTTATACTCAAAATATTCTTCTAATTCATTGATCCAGTCGATCAACTCTTCTGGGTTAAGATTTCCTAAAAATGTAGGAACCTCAATCTTAGGTCTTTTCCCAATCTTGGAAATGGCCCGGAAAAGCCTTTCTTCCTCTTGGTTCAGAATTTCGCCTTCTCCTTCCTAGTCAAAATTTCCTTCTTCTTCGGCTTCATCCTCGCTTCAGTCTCTGACTGTAAGATTCATTCCTCTATGAATCTCTTCTTGCAATGCTCGCACTTGTCTCTGGAGAGCTCTAACCTCGGGTAGCACACCACCAACTCTTCCACTACATTCCCTTCATGGAGGCATTTTCCTGTTTATCGTTGAAAGCCTAACCATGATCCTAGTGCAAACCACCTCACAGTCGACGATCTGTCTACACACTCATGAACTCCTACTCTGATACCACTTGATGAAGGGTGCTCCCCTTAATACCACAAACACATAATAGAAACAAAGAAACAACAGTAATTTGCAAGAACAGAAAATGGGCTTATTATCTCCACAAGTGTGGAATTACAAATTTCAAAATTACAATATGCAAAGCCACACGGGCATTTTCCTTACAATATTTTGTAGGAAAAAGCCTCGAATGATTACCCAGAACTACCTCCAACTTCCCTAGAAAACACTACGGACCTTCCTTATATAGGCAATTTTCCACCACCCGAGAAGGTTCCAAAATTTTAGCCATTAAGGCCGACCAACTACCCTTAGAATTTTTATTTTTTTATTTTTTTTACAATAGGGTCGGCTCAAAATAATTACAAATTTTATTTTTAGGTAGCCCAATTTCCTGAGGCCATAACCTTTTAACCGTAGCTCTGTTTGGCTATTATAACTACTTTTTCAAAAATGGCAGGACCTGATCTACAATGCCTGATTCACTGATGCAGGAGCATCTCGGGCTTTGAGCAATCTTATATCAACCAAAAACATTTCATGTTTTATGTTGTTTGAATTATAATCTTTGCATTTATTGGTTTCGTGTTGTGCAAAGCTTACATAATGTTGAGGATCTATTTTGGAACCTTCTTCTATGATCGCATAAGGATTGGACGGATCGTTTCAAAGTTAGAGTTGTTTTCCTTGTTGTCAAAGCAGTATTTTCCTACTTTTCACGCGCTGATTGCGCATCGTGTAGTTGTTGATCCTTAATGAATCAACCTTTGCGCTCTTAGGGCCTTCAAGAGGACCTAAAGTAATATCTTCACCTAAGACCTCAAGTCCTAATTCATTATGAGTTGGGAGTTATGACCATTTTTCTCGCGTACCTATTTTCAACCAGTTTACACGTGAAACATGGAGTTTTTCATCTTGTGCGGTTCCGTATGATGGAATTGGATCTTGCTAAGTTAGGGACATGTTATTGGATCATGTGTGGACCTAAATCTAAAGGTGCATCATGTTTGGTTATTTATTTATTTAGTTTTGGTTTACTCTTCCAAGTTGGACCTATAATGTAATTAAATGCCTAACTGGCCAACTTGTGGCTTTGCTGGCTATATATTGGGAGCTTTGATTAATGTAGAGGCATCAAAGAGATTAGTAGTAGAAGAGATAGTAGAAGGTTGAAATATCATAATTGGATCCTGCAAGATCTTGAAGATCAGATGTTTTGTGTGATATTGTAATAACAAAGCTAGTGGTTTGCATACTTGGAGACAAGGAGATTGCTTGGAGGCTTGCAAGCTCAAGTTTAGATCTCTCTTAGTATTTCCACCAATTGCTGATGTGTTTCAAAGCTGGACTATCTAGGAGATTGCTGAGATACTTTATATTTTTATTGTATAAGGCTAAAACTCGGAAGGCCTTACAGTCGGGCATGTTGAATGAAATTTTATTTTGAAGCATTATATTGTTGAATTTCGTTGTGCTTGTTGTTGTTATAATTGGCAGTGTAGGTTTGGACTATCCATTGGTGGATCCTCCATCTCTACCCTGCATCAAGTGGTATCAGAGCTGAAGATCTTGAGTGTGTGGACAGAGCACCAAGGTGAGGCAGTTTGCACCAGGACCTTGGATTGAAGATAGCTCAGAGGAGATCTCATGAGATCTTAGAGGAAGAACCTGCTAGAGAATTTAGTCTTGATGATTTTAGGGCTTTGCAAAAACAAGTGCAAGACCTACAAGAGGAATTGAGAAAGAAGACTACCTTGAAAGAAGATAGTGATGACGAATCTAAGGAAGATCAGTTTGAAGAAGCTATAGAAGAAGCTAGAGATCTAGAGGAGAATAGAATCCTGAAAGCTATGTCTAAAATTGGGAAAAGACCTAAGATTGAAGTTTCTACATTTGCTAGAAGCCTTAGGCCTGAAGAGTTGATTGATTGGATTAATGAGATAGATGAATACTTTGAGCATGAAGAAATAGAAGATCTTGATAGAGTTCGGTTTGCAAAGACTAAGCTGAAGGGTCATGCAAATATTTGGTGGAGAGAAGCTCAATTGGAAAGAAGTAGGAGAGGAAAAGAAAAGATCACTAGATGGAACCGAATGGTTGACAAGTTGAAGAAGCAATTCATTCCGGTGGATTATGAATTAGAGATGTTCAAGAAGATGCAAGCCTTGAAACAGACTAATAAAATAGTGCAAGAGTATACTAAAGAGTTTTACAAACTCCTGATTAGGACTGGTCATTCTAACGCTGATAAAGAGAAGGTTGCTAGGTATGTTTATGGCTTGAGAACTAGTTGATGAACTACAACTGATTAAGAACCTGATTGAGAAACTTCAAGTGATTTGAGATCACCGAGCACTGAACTATTATGTAAGATAATTGAATCAGTCTATATGTTGTCATTGATGTCAACTAGTTTTGACAGTACTTATCATGGAATTGCAAACATCTACACATCTGTAAAGAGGAGAGAAAAGATGAAGAACTGAGATATCTACATGGAGGAAGATGGTTATGATAGATGAGAATAAGGAATACCTTTGGTAACTTATTGATGAGCCTATGACTTCATATTGTTGACTTGATTGTGTTGCATTAATCTGTTATGAAGTTGGGAGCAAAATGTTACAAAGTAGTGTGGTCGGTTAATGAAGCATTCCAGTATACACAGAGTAGTGTAGTGTATACTAAGCATAGTATAAACTAAGCTTGTGTTCACCAACACATTTCTTTGTTAACAGAGAATGGACAAAAGAACTAAACGATTAGTTTAGCTGACAAAGTTGATGAGCTGTAAAGTGTATCATCACGAGGTGGAAAGATAAAGTTTGTTACAAGATCAACGGCTAGCAAAATTCAAGGAAGATCTAAAGGATAGAATTGAAATGTGTTACTGACACATCAGTCGAGGAAGGTTTAAGCGGCAAAATCTGATGGATGAAAAGAAAACAGTTTACTTGTCTATTTAAGAGACTAGGGTTTCACTATGAAACTTATGTCGGAGGAAAGAATACTGCAAAGATATCACATGAACAAGCTTCATGCATGCCTGATCAAACTGGTTAAGGAGAACCAATATTACTGAGTGTTAGAAAGCTATAACCGAGGGATAGGAAGTTACTGAATATTGTTGAACATAATTGATATATTGATCAGAGGATTTGAATGAGCATAATATAGATCTGTACATCTGCAAAAGAAGTTGTATTGTAATCAAATCACCTACTGTTACAGTTTAACCATTGTAATCAGATAAATCTCTTAACTGAGTAGACTAGAAAGTCTTGTAATGTCATTCATAGAATGTACATTTGTTATCCTGTCAACCCCATAGTGAATGTTGGTTGGACGATAACGGTTAGTGTTAAATCCTCTGAAAAGGTCACACCTTACAGTGTGTTTTGTAACCTTTAACAGGGTTGGCTCTTCACCAAGCTCACTTCAGAAGAGTGAACAATATTTTGAGTTTCCAGTCTCAGGTGGTTTTTCCCTTTGCAAGGTTTCCACATTAAATCTTTTGTGTTATGTGTTGATTGTGATGATTATTGGATATCATACTTTACATGTTGCATATTTGATTTGATCGGTAGTTACTATAAGTTATTAACTGGTAATCGATAAAAGCATAGACAGTTTTCTATTCTATGTTACTGAGCTGCAGAAATTTGTTTAAATTGTTTTTGGATATACATTTTGTATTTGGGACTGTGGATAACTTATTCACCCCCCTCTTAGTTATTCTAACAATTGGTATCAGAGCATATTGGTTGCTTGGAACAGAATTTTAAGGACTTCAGCATAAAGATCACAAAATGTATAAGAGGGATGTGCCAAAGTTGAACAAGGACAACTTTACAATATGGCAAAGCCGAATAAAACTACATATATATGGAATTGAGAATTCTGCCCTCACACTATTAGAGAATGGCTACATTGCACCGCCTACTAGACCTTTGACTCTTGATCAACTAAGAGATAGACATAAGCATAACATTACTATGATGGAGATTGATGCTACTCTGACAGATGCTGAATTTGAAGATATCAAAGATTGCACTACTGCTAAGGATATGTGGGATAAACCTGCTCAAGTTTATAGTGGTGATGCAAATGTCAAGAGAGCCAGAGCTAAAAGTTTAAGAGGAAGATTCGATGATATGAAGATGAAAGGAGAAAATATTATGCAGCACACAAATCGAATAAAGGAGGTAGTTCATGCTATCAGAGGATCTGATGGTGTTATTGATGAAGATACTGTGGTAAGAAAAATTCTAAGGACTTTATTGCCTGTTTATGCAATCAAAATATCTGCAATACATGAAAATAGGTTAGCACATAACAGTAATCTCACTCTTGATAATCTAATTGGTAAGATAACAACTTTTGAACTAAACAACTATGATAATAGTGTTGTACCGACTGTTGAATATGCTTTTATGACTTCTCTGAAGATCGGTAAGTCTAGTGGTAGAAATAATAAGGATGATAGTGATAGCAATACTGATGATGAGCTTGATGAGCTTGAAGCTCTTATGGCCAGGAAATTACCTAAAGGAAAAGGTAGATATAGAGGCAAATTACCTTTAGTATGTTTTAACTGCAAAGAGGTTGGTCATATTGCTGCTAGATGTCCAAAGAGGAAGGAAGATGACATAAACAAGGGCCGATCTAGTGAAGGAAGCTATGTGAGAAGAGGCAACAGAACTTACCGACACTAAAAAAGAGACAACCGAGACAACAATGATAAAGGAAAAAAGGTATATTACATTGTTGAAGAGAATGAATCTGATTCAGATTCAGATGATGATGTAGAAGTAGTATTTGTTGCTATGAAGGATGATTCCGGGGAAGAAGAAAGGTATATAGAAACAACACTGATTTCTAAGGTCAATAAAAATGATACATGGATCATTGATAGTGGTTGTACACATCACATGACTGGTGATGAAGAAAAATTTGATCATCTTGAGAAATATAATGGAGGATCTGTAAAAATGGGTAATGATACACCTTGTATGGTTAGAGGAAAGGGATCCTTATTAATAAGTGATAGAATCCAATGTGATAATGCTTGTTGGGTAGAAGGACTAAACTATAATTTACTAAGTGTTGCACAGTTGAACAATTCAGGTCACCGAGTAGCTTTTGAGAGAAAGAAGGTAAAAATATTTGATGATGGAGGAAGACTTGTTGGAACAGGAGCACAATCAAAAGGTAACTTATTTTATCTTGATAATGCAGAGTCTTCTTGTTTAATGATAAAAAATGAGGATGCTTGGTTATGGCATAAAAGGTTATGTCATGTAAACTTTGATAACATGATTAAGATTAGTAAAAGGAAAAAGGTTAGAGGTCTGCCTAACTTATCAAAGCCTGATCATGTTACGTTTCATGAATGTCAGAAAGGTAAAATGACAAAATCTAGTTTAAAAAGCAAAGATTATTCAACAAAGAAAATACTTGAGTTAGTTCACACCAACCTATGTGGTCCCATGAGAACTCAGAGTTATTATGGAGATAGATATTTCATTCTTTTTGTTGATGATTACACTAGATTGATGACAGTCATGTTCTTGAAAGAAAAATCAGAGGCATTTAAAATGTTCAAGTGGTTTAAAGCAAAAGTAGAGAAAGAGACTAGTAAAGAATTGAAATGCTTAAGATCTAACAGAGGAGGTGAATTTATTTCTGATGAATTTACTAACTATTGTAATGAGAATGGTATAAAAAGATAGGTCTCTGCACCGAGAACACTTCAACAGAATGGAATTGTTGAATAGAGGAATAGGTCAATTGTTGATTGTACAAGGACACTGATGATAGAGAAAAATGTTGCTCGGACATACTGGAGAGAGGCAATTAGCACAACTGTTTATGTTTTGAACCAAGTTCAATTCAAGGACACTAACAAAACACCCTATGAGTTATGGTTTGGACACAAACCCATTGTAAGTTATTTCAGAATTTTTGGAAGTAAATAATTTATTCTGAAAGATGATAGAAATGGAAAGTTTGACTCAAAATGTGATGAAGGGATATTTCTTGGATATTCCACTAAAAGAAAAGCATACAAGTGTCTAAATAAAATAACTAATAAAATGATTGAAAGTGCTAATGTCAGGGTTGATGAGTTTGATGACAAGAATGCAGAAGAAAGCACAAAGGAACTGGAAGACTACAGTAGATTCACATACATTGAACAACCAGAGTATCTACCGAAGCCGTAGACAGTGAAAACCGGTCAGCAGGAAAACAACACTGAGGAACGGGAAAGAGAAATCGATGAGCAAGAAGGACCTACCGAGAAAGCAAATGAACCTGAACAGGATGAACAAGAAAGAAGAGATCAGATACTGGCAAGATTTGTTAGAAGACATCATCCTCATAACCAAATCATTGGCGACAAGCAAGCTGGCATGATGACAAGAAGTAAGTTGAGACAAGGTACATGCTTAGTTTGTGAATATGAACCGAAAAATGTTAAAGTTGCATTAGAGAATGAAGAGTGGATAAATGCAATGAATGAAGAAATAGAACAGATAGAGAAAAACAAGACATGGACCTTAGTACCTAGACTTAAGGATAAAAATGTTATCGGTACTAAGTGGATCTTCAGAAACAAGCTGAATGAAAATGGAGAGGTTACAAGGAATAAAGCCAGACTAGTTTGCAAAGGGTATGCACAGGAGGAAGGAATTGATTATGGTGAGACCTTTGCACCTGTTGCTAGACTAGAAGGAGTTCAAATGTTACTGGCCTATGCAACACATAAGAAATTTGAAGTTTATCAAATGGACATTAAATCTTCTTTTCTGAATGGGATATTAGAAGAAGTCTACATAGAAAAACTAGAAGGGTTCGTTGTTCCAGACAAGAAAGATATGGTATGTAGATTACATAAAGCTTTATATGGTTTGAAGAAAGCACTGAGAGCTTGGTATGAAAGGTTGCATACTTATTTGTTAAGTATTGGATTTGTTATGATGAAGTACATTGATATATAATTGATAATCTTTTTACTCTCATAGGTTACTCCGAGTGTGAGGGAGGGCCCACGAGAATCTTTCGTATCTTTGTTGACCCAGCCACTATTCCAGAGGAGGGATCACTAGATGTAAGTTTTAATTTTAGTTCAATTAATTTGTAATTTTATTATGCTATCATCCTATTTTGTAGATTTATTACTCTATGTTGCACCACTCTACTAATCTCATTATTGCAAATATATATTTATAGGTCACAGTTGGTATTGTTGGCATGGTCCCTTCACTACCCAAGACTTATGCGAGGACACCTGATCGTGGTAGGTGACCGAGAGACTAGGTACAGATATTTGTATTCAGTTATAATTTTAATTAAATTAGTGTTTGAATTATGAACTATATATATATATATATATATATATATATATATATATATATATATATATATATATATATATATATATATATATATATATATATATATATATATATATATATATATATATATATATATCATATAAAGTAAGCAATCTAGCTTGGGTTTGAACTCATTTTTTATGGAGGATCAATCAGAGCCCAACACTTCTTCAAAGAGGCTACATTTTGATGATCCCCCTATGGCATAGGATGTAGTTTTAGTTTTGTGGTCATTTAGAGATGCAACTTGGCACATTTTGAGATGGCATATATGCCACATTGTACACCTTAAAACATTGATTTTGTAGACATTTTAAAATGGCATGTGCCATATTTGTATATGGAGATACATTTGATACTTTGTATATATAGAACATGTTCATTTATATGTTATATTTGCGTCATCTTTTGTATATACATATTTATTATTCATGTTTATGAAATTGAATGGTGAAGTTATATCTTGACTATGATTATCATTATGGTTTAAATTATATCTTGTTGAAGTTACATTTGTTTTTCTTTACTTTGGAATACCCTGCTCATGGAGCTTATTATGTTTGAGGTTTAACTTCTATAGATTTCTTATGTTCTTATGTTTCATACCATTATATATACTCACTTGAGCCACTTAGTACTACATTGTTTTAATACTATGTATATACTCACTATGTATATAACTCATCATATTGGGGTCACTTGAGCCACAGAAGATCGTTGCCCAATCATACTTAGTGCATCTTGGGGTCACTTGGGTCGAGCGTGGTCGAGAGTGTTTCGATGACTCCGTGGGCGGAACGGGGTTGTCACTAGCATTTACCCAACCAACTGGAGCTGATGGAGCAGACAATTTGATGCCAGGTCAGATGGTTTGAAACATACGTTGCTGAGCCACTTTCAACTAACCCTCACTACAAGTTTTCGTATCGACTGAGATCGCCTTGCCAAATGCAAATGAAGTTGAATCACCCAAAATTGAGAGAGGTTATAGTAGACCTCGGAAACATGATCCTGTAGCCCTTGATAGTTTGTCAATACCTCTCACGAGCTCTGAGATACGAACCATGAAAGATCGCTACCCAATCATGCTTAGTGCACCTTGGGGTCACTTGGGTCGAGCATGGTCGCGAGTGTTCTAGTGACTCCGTGGGTGGAATGGGGTTGTCACTGGTGTTTACTCGGCCAATCGGAGCTGATGGAGCAGACGGTTCGATGCCAAGTCAGATGGTTTGAAAGATAGGCTGTTGAGCCGCTTTCAACTGACCCTTACTGCAAGTTTTGGCATCGACTAAGATCGCCTTGCCAAATGCAAACGAAGTCGAATCACCCAAAACTAAGAGAGGTTATAGTAGACCTCAAAAACATGATCCTGTAGCACCTAATGGTTTGTCGATACCTCTCACGAGCTCCAAGATATGAGCCCTAGAAGATCGCTGCCCAATCGTGCTTAGTGCACCTTGGGGTCACTTGGGTCGAGCGTGGTCGCGAGCATTTCGGTGCCTCCGTGGGCAGAACGGGGTTTTCACTGGTGTTCACCTGGCCAACCAGAGCTGATGGAGTAGACGGTTTGAAAGATACGCTGCTAAGCCACTTTCAACTGACCCTCACTGTAAGTTTTGGCATCGACTAAGATCACCTTGCCAAATGCAAACAAAGTCAAATCGCCCAAAACTTAGAGAGGTTATTATAGACCTCATAAACACAATCCTATAGCACTTGATAGTTTGTCGATACCTCTTACAAGCTTTGAGATATGAGCCACGGAAGATCACTACCTAATCGTGCTTAGTGCACCTTGGGGTCACTTGGGTCGAGCATGGTCGTGAGCATTCCTGTGACTTAGTGGGCGGAACGGGGTTGTCACTAGTGTTTACCCGACCAACCAGAGCTAATGGAGCAGACAGTTCGATGCCAGGTCAGACGATTTGAAAGATATGTTGCTGAGCCGCTTTCAACTAACCCTCACTACAAGTTTTGGCATTGACTGAGATCGCCTTGACAAATGCAAATGAAGTCGAATCGTCCAAAACTAAGAGAGGTTATTGTAGACCTTGGAAACATGATCCTGTAGCCCTTGACAATTTTTCAATACCTCTCATGAGCTTTGAGATACGAGCCCTCAAAGATCACTGCCCAATCGTGCTTAGTGCACCTTGGGGTCACTTGGGTCGAGCATGGTCGCGAGCATTCTGGTGACTCCGTGGGTGGAATGGGGTTGTCACTAGCATTTACGTAGCCAACCGAAGCTAATGGAGCAGACAGTTCGATGCCAGGTCGGACGGTTTGAAACATACGTTGCTGAGCCACTTTCAACTGACCCTCACTGCAAGTTTTGGCATCGATTGAGATTGCCCTGCCAAATGAAAATGAAGTCAAATCGCCCAAAATCGAGAGAGGTTATTGTAGCCCTTAGAAACCTGATCTTGTATCCCCTAATGATTTTTCGATACCTCTCACAAGCTCTAAGATACAAGCCTCAGAAGATCGCTACCCAATTGTGCTTAGTGCACCTTGGGGTCACTTGGGTCAAGCGTGGTCGTGAGCATTCCGGTGACTCCGTGGGTGGAATGAGGTTGTCACTGGTGCTTACGCAGCCAACCAAAGTTGATGGAGTAGATGGTTCGATGCCAAGTTGGACGGTTTGAAACATACGTTGCTGAGCCGCTTTCAACTGACCCTCACTACAATTTTTGGCATCGACTAAGATCACCTTGCCAAATGCAAACAAAGTCAAATCACCCAAAACCAAGAGAGATTATTGTAGACCTCAAAAACATGATCCTATAGCACCTAACGGTTTGTCGATACCTCTCACGAGCTCTGAGATATAATCCATAAAAGATCACCACCCAATCGTGCTTAGTGCACCTTGGGGTCACTTGGGTCGAGCGTGGTCGCGAGCATTCCTGTGACTCTGTGGGCGGAATGGGGTTGTCACTGGCATTTACCTGGCCAACCAGAGCTAATGGAGTAGATGGTTCGATGCCAGGTCAAATGGTTTGAAAGATACGCTACTAAACTGCTTTCAACTGACCCTCACTGCAAGTTTTGGCATCGACTGAGATCACCTTGCCAAATACAAACGAAGTCAAATCGCCCAAAACTGAGAGAGGTTATTGTAGACCTCGGAAACATGATCCTGTAACACCTGATAGTTTGTTGATACCTCTCATGAGGTCCATGATACGAGCCACGTAAGATCGCTGCCCAATCGTGCTTAGTGCACCTTGGGGTCACTTGGGTCGAGCGTGGTCGCAAGCGTTCCCGTGACTCCGTGGGCGGAACAGGGTTGTCACTAGCATTTACCCAGCCAATCAAAGCCGATGGAGTAGATGGTTTGATGCCAAGTCAGACAGTTTGAAAGATATGCTGCTGAGCTGCTTTCAATTGACCCTCATTATAAGTTTTGGCATGGACTGAGATCGCCTTGCCAAATGCAAATGAAGTCAAATCGCCCAAAACTGAGAGAGGTTATAGTAGACCTTGGAAACATGATCTCATATCACCTAACAGTTTGTCAATACCTCTCATGAGCTCCGAGATATGAGCCCTAGAAGATTGATGCCCAATCGTGCTTAGTGCACCTTGGGGTCACTTGGGTCGAGTGTGGTCGCAAGCGTTCCGGTGACTCTGTGGGTGGAACGAGGTTGTCACTAGTGTTTACCTGGCCAACCGGAGCTGATGGAGAAGATGATTTGATGCCAGGTCAGACGGTTTGAAACATACGTTGCTAAGCCGCTTTCAACTAACCCTCACTGCAAGTTTTGGCATTGACTGGGATTGCCCTGCCAAATGCAAATGAAGTTGAATTGCCCAAAACTGAGAGAGGTTATTGTAGACCTCAGAAATAAAATCTTGTAGCCCCTAATGGTTTGTCAATACCTCTCACGAGCTCTGAGATATGAGCCCCGGAAGATCGCTGCCCAATCGTGCTTAGTGCACCTTGGGGTCACTTGGGTCGAGCGTGGTAGCGAGCATTCTGGTGACTCCATGGGTGGAACGGGGTCGTCACTAGCATTTACCTGGCCAACCAAAGTTGATGGAGCAGACAGTTTGATGCCAAGTCAGACGGTTTGAAACATACGTTGCTGAGCCGCTTTCAACTAACCCTCACTACAAGTTTTGGCATCGATTGAGATCGTCTTACCAAATGCAAACGAAGTTGAATCACCCAAAACTAAGAGAGGTTATTGTAGACCTTAGGAACATGATCCTGTAGCCCTTGATAGTTTTTTTATACCTCTCACAAGATCCGAGATACAAGCCCCGAAAGATCGCTTCCCAATCATGCTTAGTGCACCTTGGGGTCACTTGGGTCGAGTGTGGTCACGAGTGTTCCCGTGACTCCGTGGGTGGAACGGGGTTGTCATTGGCGTTTACCTGGCCAATTGGAGCTGATGGAGCAGACAGTTAGATGCTAAGTCAAACGGTTTGAAAGATACGTTGTTGAGCCACTTTCAACTAACTGTTAGTGATATGTTTGAAATTTGAACTATGAAGCTTATTATGTTTGAGGTTTAACTTTTATAGATTGTTTGAAATGATAAAAAAAAATATCCTTAAAGCATTATAAACAACAATCAAACATGTAAGAATTAAAACCATGCAAATGACATAAGTAAATGACATGTAAGATCCCTTCTTGGCACTATTGGCCACCCATACATGATTTTGGTCATAAGTCCTTATCAAGAGTTTTAGGACATTTAACTTTTAAATCAAATTGATTGTTACAAATTGCCATTATAGGCTTCAAAAGATCTCAATTAACCATTAAGGATCCTTTTGTCCTTCTATCTCTAATTGGATCCATGGTGACCATAGGCATCTTCATAGGTGCTCCTGCATAAGTTACAATCCACATGCAAAACCAAGTTTATTGACTCAAAATACAATCTAAGAAAGGTGAAATTAATGTATTGAAATTAAGCTTAATGAACTTAGAAAACAATGCACTAAGTTAACTTATTACCTAGTCAAGTGTTCCTGAAGGGTCATCTCTTTGCTTAAAGGTCTCCAATAGTGCTTCATGATCAGTAGTACTAATAGTCCAAAGTTATTTTGTCTTTGGTCTTCCTTAATGCTTTGACAACTTGACATTTGTTGCTATAACAAGGTGTGAATACATGAGAATAGTTTTGTGCTTCTCATAGTCTTCAAATACGGAAATTTCATTCTTTCTAATCATGTATGTTCGTAGCCATATTCCCACAACAACAACTAAACCAGTAGGATATGTGAACCCATCACCATTTGTCATCGGTTGTACAAGATTATGTTTACCTTGTACACAATGTGATAACCAATAATATGACCTCTCATCATTCCCCTGCAGTGTAACCAATGCAAAAACATTTCCTGGCTTCAGAAGATCTGAAAGATGGTCATAGTCAACCGAAGTGTCCATGTCATCATTTCATATAGAGAGTGTCAAAGATAAAGGAGTTAGATACTGTGGAACCCATGTATCCACCCACTCACTTGACTCACAATGATCCCAATCATATTGAAAACACATGGGGAAAAAACAAGCCAACTCTCATGTCCAAATGGTCCATGTAATACTATTGGAGCTTCAGAATGAATGCATTTTTTAAGAGTCTTTCACTATTTGACAATCCCATCTATCTCCTATAGTTCCCTCCTCAACCAACCAAAAGAATCTATGCACTATAGAATCAAGAGTCCCCCCCTGTGACAATGCTAAAGTACACCAATCAACAATAGAATGAGCATCAAGAATTACAGCACTTGAAATCCTTAACTAGAGCTCTCTTCACACACACACCTGCTCCATCATGCTCCCCTTTCCCATGCCCTGACTCAAAAAAACCCCAAATATGAGGTACACCTCTCTCCACATGCATTCTACACAACCAATAAAACATTCTGGCATTCTTAAATTGACCGGTGCAATTATCCGACCAAATGAGATGCCTATCCATAGCAATACCATTTTCCTACAAGAAGTCAAAATAGTTCTGGAAACGATGTTGAACAAACTCATGAGAGTGAGACCTGTCGTCGCTCATATAAAAATGGTACTCTCTGATTATCTTTCACTCATATTTTGTGCTATTAGGGGAATGTCTATATGTGATGTGTACAAAAATAGCAACCTAAATGGAATTTTAATATTGAGCTTAAGTCTCATTTTGGGGCTGCAATGTATAGTTCTCCGCAAAGTCTACAACGGATATAATAGTTGCAATGGGGAAAGTGTCCTTACATGTCTTGAATTGTTGATCCAACCATTGAGACCTGTGACTATGCCTTGCATACTTGTAAAAAAGATTTGTCTTGAAATTTGAGATAAAATCAGCAACATTGTATTCTTTTGCAACTAACTCACATCTAGAGCCTTCACCTCCACTCTTCAATGTATATTTCACCATTTCATATACCTTTTTTTGGACGAGTGTCTTTCCAAAATTGTGTTCCAAACCCTCATGAAAACATGTTCTAAACTTGGACAAGCCACCACATTCTGAGCACTTGGCATTTAAGCAATCTTTTTTATAAAATAAACAACCATCATCTCTATGACATAAAAATTGATCTAGCAAGTCTCTTGATGATTTGGGAAGACCACTTGCACCACAATCCTCTAGCATTTCATTAGTATGCAAAGTAGAACGAATGGACCGTAATAATTCATGATGCATTGAAAACTCAACATGATAATTGCAACAACATGTATTCCGAATCTTAAGGGGTACACAATAAAATGGCTTCACGGATTCAAAAGACCTTTGTGATATTTTCAATGTTGGATGTGTCTCAAAAAAAATTTTATACAACATTGTTTGACTTACCTCCACATAATGTTTAGGATGTGGAGTGCGGTCTCGATTGCCAACTCTCAACTTCAAAACATCCTTCACATTTGGTGACACTCTTGAGTTAGCATCCCAAAATTATTGAATTTCATCCTTAACATCTGTTA
>BSBK01001549.1:800000-804018 GCA_027943335.1 Chamaecyparis obtusa
ATGTGTTCGAAGGGGTCCTTGGACCCCTTAAGACACACTTGAGTGTTCAAATGTGTCAAAAGGGGTCATGACAACTTCCTAGGGGTCCTAACACATGATAAGGCGTACTAGGACCCCTAGGGAGTCCCCATGACCCCTTTTGACACATTTGAATGCTCAAGTGTGTCCGAAGGGGTCCTAGGACCCCTTAAGACACACTTGAGCATTCTAATGTGTCAAAAGGGGTAATGGGGACTTTCTAGGAGTTCTAACATGTGATAAGGCATACTAGGACCCTTAGGGAGTCCCCATGACCCCTTTTGACACATTTGAATGCTCAAGTGTGTCAGAAGGGGTCCTAGGACCCCTTAAGACACACTTGAGCATTCCAATGTGTCAAAAGGGGTCATGGGGACTTACTAGGGGTCCTAACGCATGATAAGGCATACTAGGACCCCTAGGGAGTCCCCATGACCCCTTTTGACACATTTGAATGCTCAAGTGTGTTCGAAGGGGTCCTAGGACCCCTTAAGACATAGTTGAGCATACCAATGTGTCAAAAGGGGTCATGGGGACTTCCTAGGGGTCCTAACGCATGATAAGGTGTACTAGGGCCCCTAAGGAGTCCCCATGACCCCTTTTAACACATTTGAACATTCGTCCGAAGGGGTCCTAAGACCCCTTAAGACACACTTGAGTGTTCTAATGTGTCAAAAGGGGTCATGGGGACTTCCTAGGGGTCCTAACATGTGATAAGGTGTACTAGGACCCCTAGGGAGTCCCCATGACCCCTTTTGACACATTTGAACACTCAAGTGTGTCTAAAGGGGTCCTAGGACCCCTTAAGACACACATGAGCATTCCAATGTGTCAAAAGGGGTCATTCTATATTCTTTAATGCTTCTAGTGAATCCAAATTTAGTTCTTATAAAGATGAGATGTTAGTGAATGACTTCTTGCTAATACTACTCTTCCACTAGATCCAGATTTCAACCCTTTTGTGGATCTACATGCTTAATCGCGAGCCCACAGGATTGGCCAAGAGAAAAATGTGATTGTATATCAACTGATTACAAAATGTTCAGTTGAGGAGAAAATATTGCAATGATCAAGAAGAAAATTTTCTATGGAAAATCTAGTTATGAATTCTATTAAGAATGAAACTATTAAGGAATTGCATGAATCACAAACCATGAAAATAGCCTTCTGCAACAAAGAACATTCAAGCTATAGAATTTATTAACTCTAAATTTAAATGTCTTATCAACATTCATGGAAGAGATTTCATTAGCATCCATGGAAGAAATTTCATTAACTTCAGAAAAAATCATCTAAAAAAATTCATTAACTTCAGGTGAAATCATTTAAGACGAACAAAAACAAAATCGTATTACTCAGAAATGGCAGAGAAAGAAAATGAGATAAACCAAATTTATCAAATTCTTGCAATCGACAACTTCTCTCCAAGCGCAAAATGACAATCCATGGAGCCAAAATTATGGTGAAAATTAAATTCTTCGAGTAAGTCATTCGAAAATGCGCAAAATACTGTAATGCATGATGATTTATAGAGAATTTATGATAGACTATGCTGTGGAAAAGCTCACAATCCCTGCCATATCTCAGAGTACTGATGAGAAGCAATGGCAAAAGTCTGAGACAGAGGCGGCGCTGACATTGAAGTGGCAAGACATTCTTCATAATATTTGGGCAGCGCCATCGAAACGGCAAGGCTTTCCTCATAATGTTGCGCTACCGCTGATCTCTTCTTTAAATTTATTAATGCAGTCAATTCTACGACGCTTGCATAATTTCTAGTATAGTTGCTATTTTACCAAACCCTTCCCCGCTCTCCATAATCTTCGACCAATTCAAAGATCCATCTAATTGTTCTTGTTTAACCTCCCAATGACTCTATTGAGCTGCCAGATTATCAACAGGTGTGGTACAATTGTTCGGTGACCAGAATCTATTTTAGGAACCTTTGCAATTTAGCATTCTGGTTGAAAAAGCAGGGAAAGATACCATTTCACAGCCACAGGTGGTGGAAACAGAGTGATTCTCTTTCCCTCTACTTCTGTAATCCGCCTCCAGTGAACTATTCTTCAAAGCCTCCATTTATGCATAGCTAGGGTTTACAGCGCCTATAAAAGGCACAACTATGCCCCTGTAGGGACTCATGCTCATGCTCAGAATCATATTATTTTCATGCATTCCCTAACATTTAATAAAAAGATTTAGCTAGCCACCTTTAAAGACCTAGAAGAAATGAAAAATAAAAATTAGGCCAAAAATACATACCGCATTTCTGTATGTAGTATCGTCAGCTTCAACAATCCAATCGACTTCCTCTGCTAAGGCATGAAGAACTTCATTAATGTCTGCTCTGGGAGGAAGATTATAATTTCCATATTTCCACAAGCCCTAAAATTTTTTTGTCGTTATCGCTCTCCACCTCTACTCTCTCAATTTAGTCATCTCCCTCTCCGCTGCACTCAACTTAGCCATCCTTGCCTACTCTTTAATAGAGATTCTCCAAAATTTGTATACAAAGACATCTTATAGGAAAAAATGAAAAGTTTCCCAGAGAATATCCACAATTTGTATACAAAAGCATCATATAGGAAAAATGACAAAAAATTAATAGCTAAAAGGTAAAATTTATCATTAACGCTGGTAGTACCAAGGTCATACCCGCTGTCAAATCCTGGCCTATGACGTGCAAAAGGAGCAAAGCAAGTAAAATGAAAGGGAAGTATGGATCAAATAGTGATGGTGCATCAAATCGAATCAATATCATAATAAATGCAGAAAATATTGTTACGGACAAAAATATTTGCATATTACTAGGAAAGAGTGGGAAGAGCTTCTTGGACCCATGATAGAAGTTATAGATAAGGAGGAAGAGCTAGGAAGGGGAAAGCAACAAAGGAAAGAAGTAAGATATGCATGTGAGCCTATGTCAGATGATGATGATGAGTACTCACCATCTGGTAGTAGCTCAAGTAGTGATAGAAGCTCTTCAGTGCACATGTACACTAACACAAAAAATTCAGATAGAGAAGTAACAAGTGCTGTGGAATTATCCACAGAGCAATGTGAAATGAAGCCTCAAATTAGTTCATTAGCAGGAAAATAATTTGGTCATGCACTTCATTCTAGCACCACAAATATTTCTATTAGAAATGCCTATTCGTCAATGGCCTTGAAATTACAGGACTTGGGAAACATGGTTAATCATGTTGGGCAATATCCCTCAAATGTAAGTTCATTGCCACCTTTGGCAAGGCAGTCTCACTCCTCATTTTACAACAAAGGGCAGCCATCTATGGTCAAAAGTTTTAATTCAGCTGACAAATGGAGAGCTTCTCAAGGTATCGATCTCTTTCATAGAGAAGTTCCTGATTCATCTCAAGGTTCTCATTTAGGTGACCAACTCCTTCGAGGTCCACAAATAGACCCATTGATTTCCCAAATTGGTAAAAGGGTAGATGCAATTTTTGAAAGAGTATCTCAATCGAAGAGAAATGGAAATTCCAGTGAGCATAAAGTTATTGCAGATCCAATGGGTGTATCTTCTCCACTGACAAATATAACTACATTTCTAGAGACTTGAGTTTAAATGGAGACTGTTTGTTCCCAAACATGCCCTAGTCGATTAGATGAACCAGATGTTGCTTGAGTAAAGAAGATAGTGGTTTATTAAAGCATTTGCATTATCCCACTTGCTATCAGTTACTACTTTTTGAGCGGCTTGCCAGCGGCTTCTGTGCGGGATTCCTGTAATATATAATGTCCTCATGCAAGTACATGCCAGTTTTTGTAAACATTTTCAGTTCTAAAGTGTTAGTGAGCAATATCAAAGAAAAGGTTCTTGCATGTGTTATTTAGACACATATCAATAAATTAGGAAACCAATTTTCTCCCATTACATGGCAGAAATGCCTAGATTCACTTTGTCGATATCAATAGGCAGCAAGATGAGGGAAGAAATATATTTGTGAAGAGGAAGTACAAATGTTACTGTCCAAAACCATTT
>BSBK01001550.1:0-12500 GCA_027943335.1 Chamaecyparis obtusa
GAGTTTATAGCTCTAGCTAAGAGCAATTTTATAAATCTTGCAACTCCATGCATAGAGAGCTATGGATCGATTTGTGAGGGCTCATTATTGAATTTCCTTGCATGTAAGGATTCATAGAAGTGTGGTCACATTTTCACCATACATTTTTGGTGCCCACCATAGGGCAACCCACTTTTACATGCTGGTTTTTGATTATTTTTTGAGTTAACCCTTGTGCAGATTTGTTTGGAGACAGAAAACCCTAGATTTTGAAAGATTTGATCATATCTCTCAAACGGCTTGGTTTTTGAGTCTGAAATTTTTTTTGTAGGTTGGTGTCATATCAAATGCAGCTTCATAAAGCTTTTCCATGCAGGGAAGTTTTCCTTGTTTAGCTTCGGTACCTCCTTCTTATACATCCCGATCATTTTCTTCAAGCCCCTTTAAACTTGATTTCTATCAATACTAATAATAAGAAACTTAGTTCTGATACCAATTGTTAATATGGTTTAGAACAACAGAGAGGGGGGGGGGGGTGGGTGAATCAATTGTTCTCAGGTCCTAATGTATAAGACAATCTCAAAAACTTTTCTTTAAATCAGATCCACCAACCAGAACAAACTCGGTCATCACTGATTCAATAACAGAAACATATAACAATGCAGTCCACTACCCAGCGGTAACTTAAATTGCAAAACATAGTAATGTTCAAACCAAAACATTTACACAAGTATTAACTCCAGGATTTATAGTGGAAACCCAATTTGGGAAAAACCACTTTGTAACATGCTACTATTATTTTCACTCTTTTGAAGTGAGCTCGGTAAAAAGCCAACCCTGTCAAAGGTTACAATACACACTGTCAAGTGTGATCTGATTAAAAGATTTCAATCACCCTATTAAAAGTGAGCCTTGTCATAGGACTTACATACACTCCATTAGAATGAAACCTTGTTCGAAGGATTTAACATATGACTGTTAGGTCAACCTTTGTTAAAAGGAATTTGACAATTATAATGGTTAGAAAGTAGCAGCAATATTTATCTAAAAAATATACAACTCAATTTGCAAATATCAGATTTGATTTCATACACTAATGTTGGTTTACTGACTTTGAAAATTTTCCATCTCCATCTCTGATCTGCTCAGAACTTTTCTTCAAGCAACCACCACAATTCTCCTTCAGCCTTTTCTGCTTATTTAGTCAATAAAACTTTACTGATCTTCCAACATTCTCTATTCACCCATGTACTATCATATCCAACACTTGATCCCTTTTATTCTTTTCTCAATTAGGTTAACTCATCTTTTTTTGCTTAATCTCATTCGTAGATCTTAGGGTTAGGTCAGATTCATTGAATCTACTGCTTCATGTTCTTGGCTCCTTTTATAGAATCATCTCAAATCTCTTAAAGATTTACAATAAGATGTTTTACAATGCATTTAATGCTCTCAGACAATCAATAAAAAAAGTCAACATGTTTTACATAATCCAAGAATTCAACAATATCGGCTCCAAAATTGAATTGTCTTCAAATATAAAATTGCTGATGCTCGGTCAATACTGTGATCATCCACTTGGTCTTCATGTAGAAAGCTCAGTCATTACTAAAATTGTTTCCTTGGCTTACACTGTCTTCCTTGGCAATTAACTGATAGTCGGTCGACACTAAAATTTTGCTCGGCATACATTGATTGGGTCAACACTAACATTACTCAGCTTAAACATGATTTCTTCATTTTTGCTCGGTCAAGCCTACCAATTTAGTCTTCAGTCTTACTAAGATAAACAATACATTATCTCATCATTGTGCAACATAGTCAAGTACACTTTGTAGTATCAATATAACTCAACCTTTCCTTAGGTGCTATTGTTACCAACCTTTCCTAGCCCCTTAGCAACACTCAAATAGATATAGTACTTTCCTAAGTAGCAATAGTCTTACCAATTAAGGTTTGACATCAATGACAATACAACAGTTGTTTCAATTGCAATTTCCAACAATAATAATCTCAAGAATTCTGATCAAGGAGTTTCTGCTGCTACAAAGATATCTAAAGAAAAATATGAGATTAAAGAACCCCCGCTCTCCAATATTTTGGTCTCTGAGGATCAATATTTTTCATCACCAATGGCAAAATCATCAGTGCCTTGGATTTCCAATCAGCAACAAAAGGGAAATCAGAAACATGCTAAACAAGAAGAGCCACATATTGAAGAAAAGTTTATGTTAAATGTTGGTAAAGAGGTTAGCAGTTCAGATTGTCAATCTTTATTTTCATTTGATAAAGATTTTAATCACACCCAAAAAGAGGAGGTTTTTCCTGCTAAATTTGATCTTATGATTCTTGAAAGTAATATCCAAGAATCATTGCCCTTAGCTATATATCATGAGGATAGTTCAACTTATGACATGCAAAAAGAATCTTTGAATCTTGATGTTTCTTTTGTTTGTCAAAATGAAACCATAATTGATATTGCAATAGTTGAAGGGAAAATAGAGAAAGTTGATAATGAAATCATTGGGGTAGTGTAAGTGGCTTGTATTTACCTATAAAATTCAGCCAAGATTTTAAGATCAAAGATAACCCTTTGTTTGATTTTGATGATCCTCAATTAGTTGATAAAGACTTCCCCCTTCTATATGATGGAGACGAGCTAAAAAAGTGTCTTCTCAAAAGAGACAAAAGGAGGATCATATATGAGGAAAAAAGAGAAGATAAAACTTTTGCTAATGATTCCTCTTTTGAAAATAAAATTTTGGTTGAGTCAGCATTTGAAGGACATGATCTAGCTGAATTTATGGCTGAAAATTTTATGATTGGTATTATTGATGAGAAGGCTAATATCTCTGATTTTTATGAGGAAAAGGCTAATCTGAATCATAGCACCCAATCAGAATTTCTCATAGCAAATAAGTCACAACAGTTTGAGATAATTGAAGAAAGTGTGGATAATGATTTCTAAAAGGCCGCAGAGGTGTATGATGAAGAGTGGTTGTTTGAATGCAAGCACAAGTACATGAAATTTTTTCTCTCATCCAACCTAGGATCCAATATTAGAATTTCCACCATATGCTAGAAGGATATGCTTGCACAATATGGCCATCATTTGTTGCTTCGTAAAGGATCCTACTTCTCACAGCCAGTCAATGGCTTCACAGGAGAAGCGAGAGGCATCTTTGAAGGTACGGGCTGCTAGCCCTGTATATACTTGTAAATAGCTTGCTGCTCTCTGAGCATTTGGTGGTGTTTATTTTAGTTGGTTAGTTTTGCTTGCTAGTAGTTTAGTTGTTTTGAGTTTTTCTCCTGCTCTTCCCCACTCTGCAAGAAGCTCCCTAGTCTCCATTTTTCCTTGACTCTATTGCCCAATGGTTAGAAATTGGCCTTTAACTAGAGATAGCTGAATTGTTTGTGCACCTTACATCACACATCCCCAGTTAGAGCTAGTTATTGGCTTGCGTGCAACACCCCAAATTTTCAACTTTTAAAAATCAGCCCCATGAGAAAAGTTCCTAAATTCTCTCGATATCTTACTAATTTTTATTGCTAATGATGCTTTGGTAAAGTGTAATTTATAAAAGGGCAGCATTCAAGGATGTGTTGAATTTGAACTTAGAACCTCAAGGTTCAAAGTTCAAAGTTTGAAATGCAGTTTGCAAAGTTCAAAGCTCAAAATCAAACTTGCAAATTCAGAGAGTTCAAGTTCAGTGCAAAGCTAGTTTCAAAGCTCAGTCCAAAATGCAAAAGTTTAGAGCTACCAGTTCAGATTTAAGATTCAAAGTCAGATTCTGATATGTAGATTCGAAGTTCATAGTTTGGATACAAGAATTAAAGTTCAGAATACTGGAGCATACAATTTTATGTTCAAAGCTCAAATTGGGAAATCCACATGAAATGCACATTCATATGTGTAGATTCAAAGATTCAAGAGTCTCAAACTGATTCCTTATTTTAGTGATATTACTAGCCTCTTAGTAGTTTAGTGATTTAATTTCAGAGCTCCAGGTTGTGAGTCCAAGTTCCAAGAATCAATGTGTGCCTTCCCAACTGGATTTTAATGATCTTGTCTATACCATATCAATGAAAGGAGATTAATTTTAAGTTAATATAAGATTCAAAGTTTCTATTACAAAGCGTATGAGGGAGAACAAGCTCATTTGGGTATTGGTTCTACAAAGTTTCATTTGAGAGAGTCAAGAATGCAGAAAATGGTATCATTGTAGAGGTGAGTACACAGCAAGGTTGTCATATTTTGCCTCATGAATAAATTTTTGGCTCTAACTCAAATCATTTAATTCCACTCTCTGATTTTCTCCTAAAATCATGCAAATAGAAAAGTTACGGCGTAGTGTATTTAAAAGAAGAAGATGTGCAAGTCACTAAGAACAATATTTCAGCAAGTATGATTTATGATAGTCATATATACCCTCAAAGAGTAGCTTATATCTTTCGCCACAGATATTAATTTAGAAATCGCTCCAGTTAGACTTTAGAAAGCTAGATTTTGGAAAACATATCCAAAACGTAGGTCGATCCAACGTTGGAAAGATAAGTTATGCCCCTGGCATGGAGACCTAATTTCTCTGTCAAGAAAAATACTAAATTTGGTGGAGTGTAATGATAGAAGAATGGCATCTGGTAGTCACTTGGTATGAAAATACTTTCCTAAACATAAAAAATATCTTATTATTATGAAGTGATCCTAATAATTCATTAGGGAATAGTTTGGAGACATATATACAAAGACTCCACGAGGGTGGGAGATGATGACTTATTTTTAGGAAGTCAAAAATTCTGCATAGTGACATTTGATATTTTCTCCCTAATTAAATGATTCTACTTTCATAATAATTAATGAGATAGAAGTATTCACATGAGAGAAACCGTAATCAAGAAGTATTTATGAAATCTTCTAAAGAGAGGAACAAGCATAAAAAGATTTTAAAAAGAAAGAATCAGTTATGGTAATCGAGCAATGTGCCCACCAATGCTATATATTATAAAAGCATTGAGCAGGCAGGGGTTCTCCTTTCTCTAGGAGTCAGTCGGCTATAGGGAGGAGTGGAGTCATTTTCCAATTTTATTGTAACAGAGGGAGATGGAGAGAACATATTTTATCTTTTTGCAGCTTGATTGTAAAGACATAGATAAGTAATCTTGTGGTTATTTGGTTATGTTTTCAGAATAAAAGAGGAGTATATTTATGTCAGATCTTGAGGTCTGAGTATTTATTTCCTGGTTGAAATTGATTATGCAGCCTTTTCTCCCTAGTTTGAATACAGTTCTACATTATTATGTCAAGTACTTATGTGATTGTGAATCAGTCAGTTCATAAAGTCATCATCTATTGAATAAATTATTTAGTTCCTCTTACTTCTTTTGTTTTGTGAAAGACTTGATGAATGGTCTTGAGGCTGTTATATAGTTTTTCTCTCATTCTTTAGTTGAATATATGATAATTGCGTTCAATCCATGTCTATGGATTGATGTTAGCTTAGCCTTCATGTCTTTTGGTCAAAGACATAGTCTGTTATATAATTCATTGTAAATCATTCTAGAAGGGAGCCGTGCCTTTGAATTAAGAGGAGGGCTATCAACCAATGATAATTCATCCAAGTGTTAGTACATTTTGCTCTTCTTTTCGGGCATATTGATTCATTATTTACATTTCTTTCCGAAGGATAAATCTGTTTACTAACACCTTCAATTATTGAACCAAAAGAAAATGTACTCATTTAATTCTAAAATCTCCTAATTTCATCAATATGGTTAAATCCTACATAGGACTCCAATAAAAAATACACCTTGGGAGCTTAGGTCATTTACTCAAGAATCTCAAAATCAATAATTTAACTCATATATTTACATTACATATAGATAACATCATTTTATGGCCATTCATCAAGAAGAGAGAAGAGATATTTATTTTAATTTGTGGTGGTTATTATCAAATATCACTAATGAAATTTATTTGAACATTCATAGGCTAGAAAAAACCATAATCAATCACACATCCTATCACATTATCAATTAAATATAAAGCTCAAGAGAAATAAACACAATCTTAATTTAGAGAACGTTACCAAACTATTCATAATTCTTTCAACAACATGGCCAAAAGGATTCCCCAAGAATTCTAGTGTTGCAACCTAGTTAATAAGGTTCTAAATTCCCCTTTCGTACAAAAATTTGGTTGTCAATTCTCTTTTAAAATGGGGAAAAGAAAAATGAGATGCAATACTTCAACCTTTACAATAACCTACAATACATATACAACTTAACTTCATCATTTTGACTCTATAAGAATAAGTACTATCATTGTAATATCTTACTCCTTGCTATAAATGCAAGCAATGCAATTCCAACTTATAAAATCTCACTAACTAGGATAATTGATCAGACATAGTAATTATGATGTAAATTTAGTATTTATAGAAAAATAGAGTGTTAAGCCTTTTCAAATCAATCAAGTAATCCTAAAATAACTATAACAAGCACTCATGATGAAAATTGTTAGAGGTAGAATTAGTAGGTAATGCTAGCTACTACCAAAAATTTAGGCACAATAAAACTTACCAAAATACCTTGAGTTTTTCTAGGAGCACAACAACAAGGTGAGACCAAAGTATGAGGGATTCATTAATATTCCTTTATTAAGAAAGACATCCACTATTTATGAAAGTACTTAGGAGACTCATTAACTAATTCTAGAATGAAAATATAAGTAATTGATTTGAGGCAATTTAATCAAAGAAGAACATGCATACTTTTGTAAAATAATGTAGCATAAATACCAAGAATGTGGTTCTTATATCTAGGATCCTATCTTACTGATACAATGATAAAATCAAAAGGAAACTATATAAAACACACAAAAAATAAGTCAGCTATGAGTCCCAAAGTTCCTAGTGTGGCAACCTAGGGCTCTGATACCAAATGTAATGCCTTGCTAAGGTTCCCTCAGCATAAGGACACAAATTACACAACCAAACATGCAAGATTTCTATATATTTCTTTTTTATAGAAGTAGCATAACATAATCTCATGGATATTAGGTAAATAGAAGTCAAGACCACTAATAGATTATACTACTTTTCATACTCAAATAAAATGATTATCACTACATACTTGAATATCGCTACCTTTCGTTTGCATTATAACCACCATGTCCAACACCTATAACTGCACACATGTCTAAACAACTAGGTGCAAAAATTAGATACATGATCATAAACAAATACTTTATTGACATCATAGCAATGTGAATCATTATTGAGAAGATGTAAAATAATTGCATTTAAAACTTTAAGACAAACCCTATAGGACTGGACCTAAATCTCAGGGGCTCATCAGTGATGGCCTTGCCTATGTTCACGCTCAGACTTCATAGTTCGACACTTTATTATTGAACTATATAGTGGTGGGTTAATCATATTAAAGGTATGACATACATAATGTGTTATTACTATAAAATACATAAGTAGGTACACAACCCTTTCTAGGGTAGAGTTCCGAGATAGTTTCACCATCAGATACCACCAACTTGGTAAAATAAAGATGAAATTGATTAATGATGAAATATACTGATACTAAAACTCAAGAGACAAGGATGTCCATAATTATAAACCACAAATAATAGAAAATATTAAGCATGACAAGAGAAAAACCAATAGACTTCTAGTTAGAACGCAATACAATAGGATATTAGAGTACAAGAGAGGTATCATATAAATTATAACAATGAAGATTTCAAAATTTCTTTGATTATGAGTGATACTTAGATTATTGCAAATATATGACCCAAGCCCGATACAAATCTAGGTAACAAAATGAAGTCATAAAATTAGAATGTTTCCTATTGAGAAAGTTTAATTAGTAACAAATGTTGGCATTAAGCAGAATTACCACTAGTGACAACACTTATTTGCGTTCTCAGTGCAAACCGAGCAGATAGTGCAAACCGAGCAGACAGTGCAAACCGAGCAGACAGTGCAAACCGAGCAGACAGTGCAAATTGAGCAGACAGTGCAAACTGAGCAGACAGTGCAAACCGAGCAGACAGTGCAAACCAAGCAAGTTAGTACAAACCGAACAGGATAGTGTAAACCGAGTAACATCATGTCTACCGAGTCACCAGTATTTACCGAGTTCAAAACCTGCCGAGTGATCAGTATGAACCGTGCCTTCACTTCTACCGAGTGCATGACGATGCCGAGTAATGCAGTGGACGCCGAGTATCAGAAAGTCACCGAGTCAGTTTGCAGGAACCGTGTAACCATACTTGGGCCGACTTAGTAGCACTTATGTTTATTTGTCAAGCCGACTTTGTAATTGTAATTGTAATTAATTGTTTAAGACTTGTATATAAACAATGTTGTAAAAATGTCAAGAAGCATGTATGAAGAATGTATGTGAAAGAGAAAGAAAGGCAGAGATAAGCGAATTACAGAAGGCTTCAGTAGTATAAGGAACAACAAAGACAAATTCATCACAGAAGGTGATCAGTACATCAGCGAATCTCAATCAGCAATCCAGTTGCAAAGCAAGAGATCTACTGTTTCATCCTAACAGGTGAATCAGTACTAAATCCTTTAACCGGGTAGACTTAACAGTCTTTTGTAAAATCTCTTTACCGAGTGCATACTTCATTGTATGTTTTGTAAATCCTTTAACAGGGTGGATTTAGCAATCCTTATTGCTCCTAACAGGGCAGATCATCAGAAGTGATCAAATTGTAAGCCTTAACCGGCCAACTTTATTCTGCAGTATTAAAGCTTTGTGGGTTTCATCCCCACCCCAGTCTTACTTTCTTTTGGAAGGTTTCTGGGTAACCAAATCTATGTGTCATTATTGTGAATGCTTTTAAGTTTCATGCTTTCTGTATGCAAAGGTTAAAATGAATTACATGTTAATACTTCTGTAAAAGAAAGAAAATTTGGAGTTACTGATTCACCCCTTCCCTCTCAGTAACTCGGTTAATTCCTGAATATTTCCAACAACAAAAAGATTATAACAAATTTTATCATCTTGAACATAACATATAGAAATATAAGTAACTAATCTCTTTCTATATACACAAATACAAATAGGGACTATCACTCCTATATCGAACCAAATAGATATTTTGTATGACTTCATTCATACACAAATAGTTACATTTTTTTTTACTTCTAATGATCAACTTAGTTATTATAAATTGTAATAAAATTAATATCGCATCATACACGATGGCACTTAATGATTAAGAGAAGGAAAGATCATACCTTCATAAACATTTACAAGAAAACACAACATGCACATAATTTTGACCAATTCCAGCTCATAACAAACTATTAATCATGTGTGGTCTCTATGAACATGCACCATCCCCAAGTCCCACAGAAGCAGTTAACTGAATAGATTTACCAAGAATCGTGAAAAATTTAGTACTTATCTAATAAGAATGTACAAATAATTCTAAATTTATTCAATCATAATCTAAAATACCATCAAATAAATCTATATAAAATAAATCTTAAAATATCTTTCGATTATTACTATTTAAAAATTTAATATTTATCCTTATATCTTCATGATCTAAAGGTACAATGTAATAGCCAATCCCATTCTTTAGAAAAAGAGATCACAACTATTTAAACATAATAAATTTATTTTACTAAGAATGTAAATTCTGCCTTTGAACTTATAGATTAACATTTTCTATCAAACTTTGTTAATCTCATATATCATTATAAATGATATAAGAAAAAATTTAAACAAGATTTAAAATTATTTATAGTAATGTATTTAATACATGACAAAATAAATTTCACTCCAAAATATTAATACTATAGATTTAAATATCCATTAAATTTTAAGTTTTCTAAGAACTTTACAATCACAAATATAACTTCCTTCAACACAATTTCTAGCCACTTAAGAAACCACAACAATTATAACAGCAAGCAATTTAAATTAACCAACTAGAGATCTAGTAATATGTGCTGAAATAACAAGATAAACAATAAAAAATATAGTATAATAGACTAGTTGTCATGTAAGAAAATTAAAAAAAACTGGTATAGCTCTTTAGTAAGGAAGACAACTTAGAGTTTAACAATATGTCAACTAAGTTTGCAACTCTAAAGGAACCAAATAACTATTCTATGACCGTAGATCTGAAAATGCACATGAGAAAATTAAGAGAAAAGAGCATGAAATGTAATACTCATTCATTCTCTTACGATCCTTTTGAAAAGAGAGATTGGAGGCAAATGAATTCAAAAATATCTAAATAGAAATAGAATAAAGTATAAATAGAAGATTGCAACAAATTAATAAAACTACAATGGATACTTACAAAGAAAGCACAATACCAAATATCAAGTGACAGCCTGAATGCAAAATGCCATATCAATTGGAAAGGCTACTCCATGGTAGTATTTTGTTTGAAGCATTCTTTGATATTGTTCTCCTAAAATATGCATCTCTCTCTTTTTCTTCCCCGGTCCATTTTTTATTTGTTTCCAAGAACTCTCAAGTTTTTTTTGTAACTGTCAATTTCGTAATCCCCCCATTCTATGAGGAGATCACTATTCTATTTAATATTAATCCTTTTGAAAAACTGAAATGGTTTGATTAACTAACGAATCTCTTCCTCTAAATAAGTTATCTTTTAAAATTTATCCATAGCTCTCTATACTAATTCCCAACCATGCTATTAATCCTAGTTTTAAACTCCCCCACTAATTTCATACGTAGGTTTTTTTTTCTTATCTTATAGCAAAGATTCTTTACTAAGGAATACGATACCTTAGTTACTTTCTTTCTTTTAATTATAATGAAAGCTTAGCTAGCTTTTTATTTATTTATTTTTTTAAATTGTAGAATTCATTTTATATAATAATTTTCTTATAATCTTTTTGATAAAAGAATATAATAAAATAAATATAACTTTTATTTTACAATCAAAATATTTAAAATATGTAAAAATTATTTAAAATTATATATATATATATATATATCTATATATATATATATATCTATATATATATATATCTATCTATATATATATATATATCTATAGATATATATATATAGATATATATATATCTATCTATATATATATATATCTATATATATATATATATATATCTATATATATATATATATCTATATATATATATATATATATATCTATATATATATACATATATCTATATATATATACATATATATATATATATATATATATATATATATATATATATATATATATATATATATATATATATATATATATATACATATATCTATCTATCTATCTATCTATCTATCTATCTATATATATCTATCTATATATATATATGTTAATATAAAAAAAATAATAAAGATCTTTTTTTTAAATAACATATTTAATTTAAATAAAATATTTATTATATTTCTTTTAGATTTGTAAAGAGAAATATTACATACATGAAATTACATTGTTTATAATTTACAACATATTTAGCATATATTAATAACATACTAATTAAACTTTATATTTATGAAAGTTGTACAACCACATTTACTATACGCATATTTAGGTCTATGCGTAGACTATCATAGGTCTAGCAACTTGAACTAACAATTTACTATCAGAGATGAAAGGTTTACTTACCTTAATAGTTCCTTGTTGAATCTAAACTAGAGGGGCACTATCATTAATGCATCTTTCTGCAGACTCCTAGATGGGTATCACCAGGCTCCACATTGACAGTGATTCCCAGGTAACTACATCCTCTTTGTTTTCAAAGAAGACGGTTAATTGGGAATGGTAATATTTTCTACAAGAAGTTTGGAAGCTACTTCCACATTTCATCTTGTATAAAATTTCTCATGTTTTCCATGAGGTGAAAAGGGTAGCTGACTGGTTCTCCAATTTGAGTGTTGAGATGGAGCTGGGCTGCTGGGACGTGGACTTCAAGTCATTAGAACCTAATGAAATGCTTCCTTATTTAACTGATGAAGTTCCATAGTGTCATCATGATGCTTGGAAACTAAGTTTTTGGCTATGTGTTCCCTTGGCTTTTATTCGCTAGAAATTTTAGAGCTCTTAGGAATCCCGAGGTAGCGCATATGTAAATTTCATATTTGTTAGGTTAATTTTTGGGTTATCAGGTTTCCTGTACTCCTCCACATGGATCAAGCTAGTAGGTTGGAAACATGGCCATTGGAACATAGTTTATGTGACATCACGCACCCTCTATTAGATGTCCTTTGCGTCATTGTTTGGTCACTTTTTTGCCATTCAACTAAACTATAGGTAGATTTGGGTAATCTTTTGCACACAAGTAGATTAATGCATCATTTTTACCATTGTTTCTAATAATATCATGGCAACTCTATTTTCTATATAAAGAACCCCATCCCATTCCTTATTCTACATGCCATTTTGAATAATTTCTTTAGTTTATATCTCTTGTGTTTTTAGGATTTCCAGTATATCCTTAGAGAAATATGGATTACAGATGGTTGAATAATAGAATTTCCCTACG
>BSBK01001550.1:17500-70301 GCA_027943335.1 Chamaecyparis obtusa
GAATGGCTTAGAGGGAGGCCATTTTTCAAGGGCTGGCAGAATAGGACAAATTAAAAAAAAAGGAAAATATAAATATATATAAAATATTAATATATATTAGAAAGTCGAAATAAAAGAGTAAATTTTCTTTTGGTTTGGCAGGGAGCTTGAGTCTCTGTCCAAGCTGTCTTTTTGTGCTACTAATTTCAGATTTTTTGATTGATTGTAATATCTTTATTTTCAGCTGTTTAATATATGTTAAGTAAAAATGTCGCTGATCAGTATTTCTTTATAATTTTCTGTTTTCCTCTTTGTATATTCCTCTTTTATTGTCTTGTAACTATGGATGACTTTGCCACAGCTATTTTTATTTCTATTCATGAATTTAAAATATGATTCTAGTTCTCATATATATCTAAATATAAATATAAATATAATTTATATTTAATTTTTTTAACTTATTCTATCTGTGTTTAGTCAAAGGATTATGAATTTAAAAGTGTAACTTTTGATCTACATAGTTGACACAAATTTATATACTAAAACATTTTGTCTTGATTACAAGTAAATTATGCTTTTTAAAATATTAATATATATTGGAAAGTCAAAATAAAAGAGTAAATTTGCTTTTGGTTTGGCATGGAGCTTGAGTCTCTATCCAAGCTGTCTTCTTTCATGTGTGTTTAGTCAAAAGGATTGAGAAATTAAAAGTGCAATTTTTGATCTATATAGTTCACACAAATTTATATGCTAAAACTTTTTGGCTTGATTACAAGTAAATTAATAATTTTTAAAATTAATAAATTCATATACTTTGGTTCTAATTTTAATATTTTAAATTATAAAAATAATTAGGGATTAAGACTTTTTCACAAAGTTCAAGGGCTTATTACTCTAGTGAAAGGCCATAGAATCGACTAATCCAAGCAAAAAAGTAAATTAGTTCTTTTGTTTTGTCAACATTGGGTCTGCAATATGTTATATTTTTCTCCACTTTTTATACCATCAGGCTTAGAATAGGAGCAACTTGTAAGATGCCCACATTCAATGCTTTTATTGAGTCACTGATACATGAGAAAGATAAGAACATAAAGAACTATACATTGAAAATTTCCAAAAGCCCATGCACTTTCTCTATGTGAAAGTGGGGAAAGCAAATAGAAATCCAATCATAAATCCAAAGAAAAAGGGAAAAGGTAATCACCTCCAAGAAGGGAGGCAATCTTAAACCTGCATATAAATCTACTAGCACCAAGGAAAATGTTGACATAAAGGGGCAACATAGTGTAACTATTACAATCATGGTTACCATCATCATCATCATCATCATCATCATCATCATCATATATATATATATATATATATATATATATATATATATATATATATATATATATATATATATATATATATATATATATATATATATATATATATATATATAAGATCACTGACCTCAAGAGTAGACACTTTAACAAAATAACATTGCTCACTATATTCCAAAAAGTACCAAGACCAAGTAGGAAAAAGAAACACTAGAAATAAGAGGTAATATACATGCACTAATTGTCATTCATTCTTCTCCACATGCACAAATCATTAATTCCAAAGCTTTACATTACATGAAAGTAGAAAAGGATGCTATTGTCATTAGAGATCATTCTCTGGTAGAGGCAAGTAGAGTATGGAGGGTAGAGCTTGTAAACAAAAGTTTTGAGAATGTCTTATACATTTTGAACCTTTCTACCAATCTTCTCTTTGTAAATAAAATGACACACACTAGCACCAAGAGAGTTGAATAAATTCTAGATATGGTGAGCATATTTGACATTCAAGAACACTCTAAAATTGTTGTTCGCAAGGAAAATATTCACGCTTGTCTATACATTTTTACTAGTTGTTTTGCTAAATCAAATTTCACCTTACTACTAATGCATGCAAATCATGGATGTACAATTTATCATGAAATCTTTGGTATTTAAAACATTAGATACATTTGACATATTAGTTTACATGGGATTGTAAAACGCTTACATTCCACAAATTTTTTTGAAGGAATTTGTGAAGGTTGTTCTCTTAGAAAGAATTCACATGAAAAGTGAAGGATTTGAGCAATAGAAATCCACAAAACCTGAAGAAAACATGCATACAAAAACTAAGCACAAGGAGTTAGAGACAAGAAGAGGGCAAGGGTTTGACTCTAAAAATATGAAGAATATATTTCCTGAATGAAAAATAATATGAAATATACAATGGAACAAGCCTTATAAAAGGAGATCGAACAGTTAAAAGGGAAAACCTTAAAAAGTAAAAGTGCATGTAATAATTAATTTAATTATTAAATGGCTAATGCATGTGCATAAAGTGAAATCTTAAGAAGGGAGTAAAGGTAATTTAAATAACATAATTAAATTAATACTTTACTCTTTAACACTCCCCTTAAGATGAGAAACAATGCAGCTACGGACAATGCAAGAAGAAAGTAAAGGAATCTCCAGTGTTGAAAGCAAAAAATGGGTCTTGACAACATGGCTTGATGAGGTACCCAACACAACCAAATCTCTATAAAATGGAGAACTAGAGAAACCCACATGGGAAAAACCCCACTCCAAGAAAAGATAAAAATAGAAGGAAGGAAAGCCACGTCATTGAGACCCCCCAAGGACAACTTCCTTCACCCCAAGCATAAAACACAATTGAAGATATCACGGTGATGAAAAATGTTTAATGAAAATGTCAGCAACTTGCTCAGCAGTGGGAATATACTCCAAACTCAAAGAGCCATCCTGACTCAAATGTCCAATGAAATGCATATGAAGCTCAATGTGCTTGGTCCATTGATGTTCAACTGGGTTGCAGGAAATATGTATAGCACTTTGATTGTCACACCAAAGAATAATGGGACTATCAGGAGGAAAACCAAACTCTTTCATCAACCGTGGAAGCCATAAAACCTTACGACTAGCTAGGACAACTGCTTGGTACTCTACCTCTGTAAATGATAATGCATGATCTATCTGCTTCTTCCAAGACCATGCGATAGGACCATAACTAAGATAAAGCATTATTCTTATTTTATAAAAAGGGAAAAAACACTTTTTGTCTTATGTGGGACACAAAAGTCAACTCCTATTTTCCTATTGGAGGATATTTTTGCGCAAGGATCAATTTTTCATTTTTCTCCACCCTTGATTAAGACATTTGCCTCTTAATCTCAATGGTCTATTTTCATCTCATTTCTTATAAAAGGAGAGCTCTCTCCTTCATTTTCATATCTTAGGTTTTTATGCTAATGTTATGCTGTAGGTTTTCTAGGTCATTTGGAGCTTTTTTGGAAGACACTTTTGCATCCAAGCTTTGAAGATCTTTGTTGCATTTCATCTAGTTCATATTTTCTTTCAGAGTTGCATGATAATGGCATTCTTAGGGTAGATTTCCTTTATGCAATAGATCAATGTCACATAGCCTAATTAGGAAGGTTGTAATCTTTGTACTTTCCTTTCATAGCTTAGTTTGTACTTGCATTTTCATAGACTAGTTTGCATCATCATTCTTATTTTACTTGCATTGCATTGCATCCATATTGATTTCATTAGAGATATCGACATTTTTTCCCTTGTCTTTGATTTGGAATCTCTCATTGTGTTGTTGACTAGCAAGGTCATGAGTTTATAGCTCTAGCTAAGAGCAATTTTATAAATCTTGCAACTCCATGCATAGAGAGCTATGGATCGATTTGTGAGGGCTGATTGTTGAGTTTCCTTGCACGTAAGGATTCATGGAAGTGTGGTCACATTTTTACCATACATTTTTGGTGCCCACCATGGGGCAAACCACTTTTACATTCTGGTTTTTGATTATTTTTTGAGCTAACCCTTGTGCAGATTTGTTTGGAGATGGAAAACCCTAGATTTTGAAAGATTTGATCATATCTCTCAAATGGCTTGGATTTTTAGTCTAAAATTATTTTTCTAGGTTGGTGATATATCAGAGAAGCTCTAGTAAAAAATTTAGAATTTTTTCAGGTATTTTTGATTTTTTATAATTTTTTCTTTATTTTTTATAAAAAATTAATTTTCGGCGCAAATTAGCATATTTTTCAAATTTTTTTACATTTTTATAAATCTCTTGAAATTATACAGGGGGTCCATTGTTTATGTTTTGAATTTGGATGCAAGATAGTGGCTCAAATAATTGATTTACAAAAACTGGTTAGTTTTGGTAAAATGGGTCTCTAGGGCACAAATTAAAAGATTTTCTTGAAAATTTTACATTTTTGGAAAGCTCTCTATTTTTTAGTAGGGGTCTCTATTTTGCATTTCTACTTTTTGGGCCAAAATCATATCAAAAAAATTATATCTTGTTGACTAGGTCAAATGCAAAAAAAATAAAATTTTGTGATGGATATGCAGTTATTTTTCATTGTTCAATGCATTATATGAGTTATTAAATTTGGTTTATTTTCTGGCTATTATTGCTCTAAAAAATTTATTTTCAGATCTAATCCTAGGGTTTGCATAAGTTGGATATACATTGCATATCTTGTTTGCTTGTTTTCTTGTCTTGTTCATTTGAAGGTGCTCTTGCTTTCATGGAAAATGCTTAAAAAAAAGCGTTGGACTTGAGGTACTTTGTTCCATCTCTACAACATTTGAATTTTGGGATTAAAATTGAACCTCTCATGTGTTTGACTTGAGTGTTTACATGCTTTCATAGAACACATTTCAATTGGTGCTCTTAATGGGAAATGAAAGAACATAGATTTGTTTTTACAAGTTTATGTAAGTGAATGCTTGTGTTTAAACCTTAAGTAATTCTTGGTTCCAATATCAAATATCTCATTGAATGATTGAGGGCATGAATTCATTCCTTGTTTACATAGGGAGTTAAATGCACCACTTTGTGGACTCACTCTATGTTTGCTTGGAAAGTTAAATATTCCATTGATTCAACCTTTTTTCATTTGTGAGTAGTATTGATAAGCAACTTTGGAATAATTTTGATTGATCTTGTTAGCTAAATTGGGTTGTTGGAATCGCTCATTCTAATCACCCCTTGTTTCCACCCTTTGGATGCAATATCAACATTCATACATAGGGGAGGGGTCTACTTGAAAAGAGCGTTAAGTGTTCCACAAAGTTTTCCCCTTTGTATGCTTTCTTGATCTCATTAAGTTTTCTAAGGTGTGGACTCACTTTGAGTTTGTGTGAGGAGTTAAATGTTCCACTTTTGGACTCACTTTGAGTTTGTGTGAGGAGTTAAATGTTCCACCTTGTGGACTCACTTCACATTCACTTGAAGAGTTAAATGTTCCACTTTTGGACTCACTTCACATTCACTTGAAGAGTTAAATGTTCCACTTTTGGACTCACTTCACATTTACTTGAAGAGTTAAATGTACCACCTTTAGTGCTTTTAAATAATTTTGATAGAGAATTGCTTACTTTTTATTTTTAGAAGGCCTGCTTGAGGACACACCACCTCAAGGGACGACCTTGACTCCTATGTTCCGGCGGAATATAAATAGCGGGAGGTGAATCAAAAGACACCTCTCTTAGGAATTGAGTTTGATATCACTCCTGGCTAAGCCTCAAAGAACTTTATACCTTTGAGAAGTGAAGGAGGAGATTTGGGTTACCGTCTCCCCCCGGCTGTGTGATTTCAGATTCTTCTCATCTATAAATTTGGGCCTCATGTACCTTGTGTATATCGAGGACTCCTCTTAGAAAGCCATGTGTATCCTTGTAGACAACTTGTTAAGGTGTTTTTGTGTTCTATGTTCTTGCTAAAACATTTTCAAGAACATACACAAGTAGAATCTTTAAAGAGTAGAATACTAAGTCACTATCTCTGTTCATGCGCAAGGTTGCTTTGTCCCTTGCCCATTGCTTGAAGACTGTTTGCTTGAACTCCCTAGTTGCTGTTCTATGTGCTCGATCATCATTGCAAAATCTTTTGAAAGATCTAATTGGAAGATTGAACTTGAGTTCCGTCCTACTGTAGTGAGTTCTCCTTATAAGCTTGGTCTTCCTTGGTCAGTCCAGGTCAGATCTTAGGTGTTGTCATGTTGCTCAACATCTCAATGAACGTTATGGTATGAATTGCATAAGATGAATCTTATTCTTCTTCTTTCTTCTCCATTTTCCATGTTCTTCTGAAGTATTCTATTCCCATGGGAAATTCTTCTTCCTCTTCTTCTTGATTCTTTTCCTCTTATTATCTAGTCTATTTTCTTCTATTTTATCTCTTTTGTTGCTCCTATGCTTGATTCTTCTTCTTCTAGATCCATGAATCTCAAATATCTAATTTTGGAACCTTTATTAAGAATAGATGATCTTGAGCTCATTGACATATTTGAAAAGTGTTGTTTCTCCAAAATTCTCATGAGTAACGAATTTATGACAAAAATAAAAGGAAAATCGATTAAATCAGACACCTTTGCTAGAGTCATACTCATGATCTCATCCAAATACTCTTCATCTTCTAAATCTTCTCATCATTCCTCACATTCTAAATCTTATCACAATTCTTCTAAACATTATTCACATTCTTCATCTTCTAAATCTTATCATAATTCTTCTAAACATGATTCACATTCTTCATCTTCCAAATCTTATCATGACTCTTCTAAACATTATTCAAATTCCTCATTATCCAAGTTCTCTTCCTACACTAAGTCTTCAATTTCCTCTTCTTCACGATCTCATTATTCTTCTACTTCTTCAAAGAGTCTTACTTCTCTTCACAAGACATACCATAATGAGCAACATGATAGTCCTTCTGATACCTCTTCCACGAAGAGTGACGCACCCACCTATGATGACTATGATGACTATGATGATGGACAATGTAGTGATACCTATGACACCTCTATTCCTAAGAGTCCTCCTAGTCGTGTCCTTGTGCTTACTAGAAATGGGTCCTCATATTGGAAAGATCGTGATGGTGATCTGTATGATTCAAATTTGGAAAGAAACTTTGATGAGTTTTGTGAACAATACTTTGATTATAATCCAGCTACTACTGTTGAGGAATATAAAATGCACCGTGCTGATTTGAAACGTAAATATTATAAGAATCCTTCCTCTAGGAACTCTCATGCTAAAAATAAAGATTGCACTCTCAAGCAAGATCATGTTAATGCTAAACCTTTGTCTTGTGATGGTTCCCTTCCATCCCCTACTTCATCCAATACCCATACATCTACTAAAGCTTCCAAATCTTTCACAAATCCTTCATTCAATAGAACCAAATATCCTTCCAAGTTCCATATTTTCTCCACTTCCCAAGCAAGATCAAGATATCCCTTCCACAATTTCCAATGAGCATATTGAAAATCAAGAGAAAAATATCCTCTCTACACCATTTGAAGATCCTTGTCAAGATCAAAGTATCCCATCATTTCCTTGCCATATTCCTCCATGTTCACCTCAAGAAACCATCATTCTTCCAAATCCCTTGCATGATAATAAATCCCTTCAAGCTCCATTTGATCTTATCAAATGTGTTCCTATCAAAGCTATTCATGGTCCTATGGGTATAAAGATAAATCTTAAAGATGAGAACCTTGGCAATGGAGCTTCTTCCAAAGATGTTGATATCCCTTTCACACCTTATATCCCTCCATTCAAACTCAACCATATGCCTTTACTATCCTCCAAATCCATTTTGGGTTCCTATGTCCCAAAAAAAAAGTCTTCATCCCTTCCATCCATATTAGGTCCATATATTCCTCCATCCTCCATTCCTATCATCCCTAGCTCTCCATTCACTTACCCTGCCATGTATCAAGATCAACAAAGGCACACATACATGAAGAATGTCCAAACACCAATCCATGTGAACCCTCCAAATTATTCCTATTCATCCACAATTTCCAAGTCTTTTGGAAGCAATGTTGATGTGCAACATAACAATCATAAATCCAAGAATCCATATGTGTATAAAAATCACAATGTCCCATCTAAGCGACATGTGATGAAAAGAAAAATGAAATATCTAAAAGGCCACAAAGGTCCACCGAGAAAAAAGAAAAATCAAATAAAATGTGGGTTCCTAAATCCCTCATTGAAGAAATGCATTCAAAAGCATCAAAAAAGAAAGAAAAATCAAAGACTATGTGGATTCCTAAGTCACTGTTGAAAGACTTTCACATAAAAGAAAAATTAAAATTGACATTCAATCTTCCAAAGGCTTCCATTCCATCTTGTTCCAAACATCTTCCACTTTCCAAGTCTAGTTTGGGTTCCTACATCCCAAAATCCACTACCCCAAGAAGATCCTTACCTCCATCTATTGTTCCTCCATCATTCTACCACTCTTCAAAGTGTGTGTCAAAGTTGATCTTGCCAACATTTTCATCTACAACATACCTTCTTCTTATCCTCACGTTCATTTTCCAATACCTACTTTCCATACTTCCATCCCTCTTATCAATATCTTTGAGCATCCTAGTCATACCCATGGTTTATTATTGCATATCTTTCAGAAGAGCATTGTCCAAAGATCCATATTTGGGAAAATATTAAAAAAATACAAAAAAAAAAAAAAGAAAAAAAAAAAAGTGCCTTGGTGAAAACCTAGCAATAGGCATCTGGGTAGCAAAAGTAAAGAGAAAAAATACCATGAAGAAAACCTAGTAAACAGGGATCATGGGTAATTCCTCCTTATTGTACTCCACACTTGGGGTCAAGTTTCATCCATATTTCCTCTCTCACCTTCATCTTGACAAGGTTGAACACATCCATGAGCACTAAGTATCTTGACATCCATTATCCTTTTCTTGTTGCATCCACGTTACCCTATCATGATCTTGCTTATCCCAAATTCACCTTCATTATTCCTTGACAGTCTTTCCATAATCCCAAAACATCCCTTCATAGCCTCTATCACCCCTTTATCCTGATTGTGTTAGCTTATCCACATCTTACCCAAATTGACCCCTTGGTCTTGATCAAAATGAAGAACTTAAAATACAAAATTTGTTATCAATAACTTCTTGACATGTCTGTTCTTTTGGATCTCTCATTTTCATGACAACAAATCATTATCCTATAGGCTATTTAGCACTGCATCGTTGGCTTCCATGGTTTATCCAAAAACATGCTTCACATTGCTATATCATTTTTCCTTAGCTTGGGTAATATTGAGGAGATAGTCCTACGGGTCATATTCGCATGCTTCATCCATCATGGCCTTTCCATCTCTAATCCACCAGCTTGCAAATCCATCCTTCATATCTAATATCTTGCTATACATTGGGGGAAAACCAATGTAATCTTGTTTGAGAGCTGGTAAAAATCCCAAAAAATGTTTACATAAAGTGCTTTGAGCTACATCTTGCATAAACCGAGCTTTTGTAATATTTTGGAAGTTTGCCCAAGTCCAACATTTTTCCTATCCAAAAAGGGGAATTTGATCTTAATCAATAGATTTCAACAAACAGACATCAATTCACATGACACAATGCATTAAACTCAATCGGATTCAATAGTGCTACTTTCAGTTACACATCAGAGAGAGACTTCTCAGAGCTTCTGAGGAGAGAGATTTTTGTTGAAACTTTGATGGATATCATTGTTCACAACCAAGTATTTTTGATCCCACAACTTGATCCTTGAGCCTTCATTGACTTTATTATTCAGGATTAAAAGTTAACAACACTTAAAAGATCAGAATGTTTGAAAATTCTTTTTGAAAATTTTGATACATGGCAAAACACTTGAAGCTTTCTTTTGATGATCTTTATTGAATTGACTTTTATCACATCTTTTTAGCTAATCGATGATGTTTTGACTAGATTGGTAATGATGGAGACATGATATTATTTTTTATTCTCTCTAAGTGACTGTCTTGAGGGAGATCCATCAACTTATGTGAATTCCTCTAATGACATGGTCATCAAAGAATCATCGAGGACATTTATATAGGGTGGAGGGTTAACCTTTGTTTGTTTATGCAACATCGAATCTGTTGAAACCGATATTCATACTCCCATAGTTGGTCATTCAACTAGTGAGGGTTGTACTAGTTTCCAAAAAGGTGTTACCAAAAGAGATTAAAAGTGGTATTCGTATCATCATGATGTGGTCAGTGATGGTTGTACTTGCTTTTTGGTCCCACAAATGCTCAATGATGAAAATATTTCTCTATGGCATTTCTTTGCTAAAAGCTAGTGATGACAGTTGCATTGCATTTTTATGTTAGATTAAGTGCATAATTTTGTAGTTATTTTTCCAAGGGAAAAGGGGTTTCAGTTAATTATCTTGATCAATCAAAAAGGGGGAATCAAGGAAAAGTCCATATCATCATATCAATGTTCATAAAATCAAAGATCCAATAAATTTGTATATCAAGATACAATATCAACGACAAGGAAGATCCATAAATCTAATATCCAAGAAGCTAGGGACCGCATGTATAACTTACGGAAATGTGCTTGTTTTGAAAATCAAGGGAATCATATCAGTATTCTATATCAGTGAATCATTTTACGTCAATCAATCAAACCAATCAGTACCAACTTATTGTTTCCCAACTCTTGATCGTGAGGCAGGACAAATATGATCAGTATCAATCCTATCAGTGACCTACCTATCAGTTATCCCATATCAGTTTTACTATCCTATCAGATTTACAAATCACATTCATTGGTACTATTATCCTGATATCCTAATCACTTGTTTGCTTAACTACAATAGACCTAGCTATCTTGGATGTTCAATCATTCATCCAGAGACATCAACAACATTTTATTAATCATGTTTTTCCTATATCAACATATCAGTCAAACTAGGGCATTTGTTGAACTAGGAATATCATCAGTGTTTTTCAGAAATGAAATATATTGGAACAATAAATCAATATCATCAACTTTTTCAAAACAGGCGATCAATCTGTTTTCATTTCTGAGGGGGCATCATAAGAGTATCAAATTAGCATCAAAACATCAGTGAATCTGGGGAATAATTTTTTTTCAAACTATTATCAATGGGGCCTATCATATCATATGTTGAATCATATCAAATTATCAAATATCAGGTAGTATCATTAATCATATCAAATGTTGAATCATATCAGGTATCGAATCAAGACCTAAATCAGAGTTGTTTATCATAATCAGTAATCAAGACCTAAAAGTGATCAGGACTTGAAATTTTCTTTGAATCAATGTTCTACGCAAATCAATTCAAAGAGGGGCATTTGTAGACACTAAAAAATGGGCAAGTGCTTAAAAATCATAAAATTGTAAATTCTTAATCAAAATGCACTAATTTTCATAAAAAAGGATCAAATCAAATTTAAATAGACACAAATTAATCAAAGTTGGACAAAATCAATCAAATCAAAGGAAAAATTAAATAATGACATTAAATAATTAAATACAAGCTTAAAGGGGTGAAAAATACTATGTAATTGATTTTAATCAATTAATTGTGTAGTTGTTAAATCAAAAATCAAAATGAACCTACTCCCTACATGGCTAATTTAATTAATTGATGGAATTTAATAAATCTTAATATTTTTCAACAAAGATTTGAGGAACCAATGAGAATTGAGAACACAAAGCACATGGATCACTCAAAGGAATTGAATCTCAATCACATAAATTCAACTTCAAATCTCATCCACTCAATTTTGTCCTTTTGTCCAATGCTTTGAGACAAACATTTAAATTGTCCCCCCATTTAAAAACATTGCAAAGTTTTTGACTCAACCAAGGCTAAATCATGGTTACTTCACTCTACCCCTTACCCTAGGGAATTTACTATAAATGAGAGGCATTTTGAGAGAAATAATCATCTTAGAATTCATTTGCAAAAGCATCATTAGTATAGTCAATATCTTGAGGAATTGAGGTAAGTCCTCTGTGGCAACACAAAGAGCTTTGGTGTTGACATCATAAGATCTACAATGATATTTGGCAAGTTGCTTGCCATAAATGTGTAGAAAATGTGTCATATGCTAGATGACATCATTCTACCATTGAATCCATTTAGTGATTGTGATGGCTAAGGCTCAAGGTTCCAAACTCGATGAATGTGGGCCATCATGGAGGGGTGGTGAAGAAAAGAAGTATTAAAAAAAATGAGTGGTGGGAGGTTGTGACTTAGCTATTTTCTAGACAATATTAAATTGAATGGGGAAATGATTTGACAAGGTCACATCAATAAGAGGAGTAACCGTTAAGGATTTATTTTTGGAAAAAGAGAAAAAATATTGTGCCAAAATCATAGCACGATCAAGCCTTTTATGAATTCTATCAGAAGAGGTTCTAAAATTAGACCAAGTGTGCCAAACCCCATCTAGACGGCGATGACCAATATTGGGATAAAAAAGGCCTAATTTATTATGCATGTAGTACTAGGCTTCTCTCTCACCAACTGTCCATCAAAAAGGAAAAAGGCCATCCTTGTCAAAAGCCACTTTGACCATATTAAAGTCACCACAAAAAATCCAAGTTGTAGGTGGTAGAGAATCCACAAGCCAATGCCAAAGGTGAGATCTCTCACCAGCATCATTGGGAGCATAAACATCAACTATGCTATAAGAATGATTCTAAATAATGAAAGTGTCCCAAACATATCTTTGCATGGGATTTGAGCCATGATTAACCAAAAAATAATGCCAAAAAGGAGAAAGGAGAGTAACAACTCCACCTCACCCACCCTCGTGCTAAGAATAGAGAGCAAGTCTCTTAGGCCAAATAACCTTGCAGGTAGCATTAAGAAAGAAACCAAAATTTTTAACTTCCTGGAGGCATAAAAAATCTAGATGACTAACACCATGGTGCACATCCATGATAGAATACTTTCTGGGAAGGTCTGTCAGACTTTGAACATTCCATGAGATCTACTTCATGAGAAAATAATTTCTTCCATACCATCACCATCCCCAAGTTAAGCAAAACTATTTGAAAAATATGTTAGAGTGAAATCATTCCTAGGAGACTCCATGGAAATATTTCTGCATTTCTCTAGAACATCCTCAAGCATGGTCTTAGCATGCCTAGTAGGGCTATGAGAGCGACAAAAATGAGAGGGGAGGGAATCATGGAAGCTGCTCGAGGTGTGTGAACCCAAGGAGGGCTATCACCAGAATGAAAAACCTCCATCCCCTGCTGGCTAGGGTTTGAAATAGGAGCAACATTCTTAGCACGGGAAGCATCATGAGCCTCAACAGGAGGAGGTGCTGGCTCTGAAGTAGAAGCCAAAGAGGAAGGCTTGGCTTTCTTGTTCTTGCAACCAATTGTAACCCAGTCATCTTTCTTGGTTTCATCTTTTTATCAAAATTAGTTGGCCGAGAACCAAAATCCTTAGGAGGAGGTTTGGTATGAGGTATTGCCAAAGGGCAGTCCTTAATCTTGTGCTTTGCAGATTGAAAATGACAATTTTTTTTGGGAAGGTTGAGATAAAGCACCTTCTGAGTGAAGGTGGTCTCACCAACCTGAATTTCAACAGACTCTTTAAGGTTCTTGGAAAGGTCAACCTCAACACAAAGCCTCTTTTGAGGCTGAGGATTAAGAAAATGGTCATGCTCACTACAGATAAACCTACCTAGCCTTTACGTAATGGCATGCATGAAAGGAAAAAAGGGTAGAGGGAGACCATGAAACTCAACCCACACAAGAACTTTTAGTTTCTTATCATCAGAGACAAAAAAGTCCTGAGACCAGCATTGGAAAACTAAAAGGGAAGCCCTAAGATTCCAAGGTCCTATGGCAAAAATGACATCCACATGGGTGGGATTGGAAAAATGAAACAAAAAAGAACCTTTGGTAAGACTCTGAATGCCATCCAAGCAGATTCCATGAGGAGTCCAGGCTTTCGCAACCCAATCTTTAATAGCACTTTCAGGAGGGTTGCGACCCAGAAAGTAACCAATAAGAGTATGCATTTCAAGCCATGTACTTGTATAAGCTAAATATGGGCCTCTAATTTAGCCTTACACTTCAACATAGTCATTGTTCATCAGATACATACAAGAATGAACATGAGATTATTCATCCTGCATGCTTGTATGATTTGACCTATTGCCTCCTATCTAGGTAAGGTTCGAGATTGCTCTCAGAATCAAGAGTCCAACAACCATATCTACTAGCACTAGAATGGAGGATTTAATTGAAAGAAAATGTAATTTTCCTAGCATGAGTATGCAAGATTAATCTAGAAGTGAAATTTGAGTGTTTTAATCTAAGAACATTGACAAAAAACTACATTAAGAAATGAAAGATGCATTGTTAATCTAAGATGAGATTATTCTAAAAAATGACGTTAAACTTAGCAATTAATGAAAGCTTGAATGCAAGTAAGCCAACAATTCGACATAGTTTCAATACTCAAAAATTTGGATCCTTTGAATAAGAAATGAGGGTTCTTTTATAGAATCTCGGGTTCAATCGACGGTCGAGATCGAGTGAGACAAACGGTGGAGATTGAAGGAGAGTTCAGTTCAAAATAGCAAGTTTCCTGCAGAGAGGCAGTCAATTATTTGCCTTTTGAGTGTGTGGAGCAGTTAACTGATTTGTTGCACTTTTGAATTTCCAGCTAACTTGATGTTTCCTTTTCTGAACTAAAGAGAGGATTTTTGAAGAGAATATTTGATTAAATAAATACAATATTGCCTCATAAATGGATTTTCTCAATTAATTGAATAATTAAATTCAATTATTGGAATGAGGATATTTATTTAAAAACCAAATATTTATTTAATTCCTTTTTATGTATTTTAGCTAAAGAGGGTGGATTTAATTTAATTGAAGTGCTAGGATTTTATAATTAAATTAATCAATCATAGGGTTTATTTAGCTAATTATAGTTGATATTTAGGAATTAAATATGATGTGTGATCAATGCAGATTTAGAGTTTTCTGCATTTGACACTAAGTCAAGTAGAGTCAATTGGAAGACAAAATTTCCTAGTAGAGTAGGACTTTGATGATTTAGAAATTGATAGAATGAGACTAAATGAAACAAAACTGGTTAGGATAGAAAGATGCCAATTTTGGCGTATTACATTTTTCCCCTCTTTGAATTGATGTGTGAGCAGTGCATTGATTCAAAGAATAGTATGATGTGAAAATTGATGAGATTTTTAGGATTATCCCCAGAACGAAGCTTAACCCTCGAAAGCCTAGGTTAGATTGCCAAGACACTAGTTAGGACGAGTTTCAGAACCATCTCTAGAATGAAGCTTGATTCTTCAAAGTCTAGGTTAGATTGCAAAGACATCAGTCAGATTACCACTTTTTGTAAGACTGTCCCCAGAATGAGGTTCAATCTTTAGGAGTCAGGGTTAGATTTCCCTGATACCCATCGATTAAATGATGTAGATTTTTAGGACTATCTCCAGAACGAAGCTTAGTCTTCTGAGACCCATGTTAGATTGCCTAGATAATGGTTAAAAAGAGATTTCAAGAGCCATCTCTAGAAAGAAGCTTGACTTTCAAGGATTGAGGTTAGATTGCCCCAATACCTAAAGAGATTTTGAGAACCATCTCTAGAACGAAGCTTGATTCCTAGGGATCCAAGTTATATTTCCCAGATACCTAGAGAGATTTCAAGAACCATCTCCAAAACGAAGCTTGATTCCCAGGGATCCGAGTTAGATTGCTTAGATACCTAGAGAGATTTCAAGAACCATCTCTAGAATGAAGCTTGATTCCCAGGATCCGAGTTAGATTGCTCAAATACCTAGAGAAATTTTGAGAACCATCTCCAGAATGAAGCTTGATTCTCAGGGATCCGAGTTAGATTGCTCAGATACCAAGAGAAATTTTGAGAACCATCTCCAGAATGAAGGTTGATTCCCAAGGATCCGAGTTAGATTGCTCAAATACCTGGCAGTATGATGACAAGATGAAAGGCACAGAGGTTACCCTAGTGATTCAAGATCATGGAACATCCAATTTTGACCATGAGGTATGAGAAAATGAACATGCCCCAAGTGATGAGATGCCCCTAGCGACGAGGACTTTTGATTTAGATCAGATTGATTCAAGGATTGATTTGATGAGATTCAATGATGCAATCATCCTACCCCCTCAGGAGCGAAATTGAAAGATGACACGTCATAAAGATGATTGACAATAATAGGTTGTAGATATAGAGAGAATTAGATGTCTAGAAGAACTCTTAATAGATTATGAAAGATCCGAGGAGATTTAGAAGCAATTTAGAGTGGATTCAAGGTCTAGTTGACCAAGTTTGACCAAGGTTGACCAAAGTGGACTAGAGTTGACTAGAGATGAAAAAGGTGAACAACTTGAGAAGAAGAAGATGAGATGTGATTCTATCAAGAATATGACATCAGAAGGTTGACTGCACAAGCATTTGATCACGATGGTCTCAGATATTTTAAAATGTGATTTTGAGCTATCTAGAGGTGTTAGATTTCAATTTTGATCCTGAAAATGGATTTAGAGAAGTTGATTTAGCCAAGGGTGAAGTTTTTGCGCAAAATAGAGTACGCTTCAAAATTAGGTCAAAACCTATATAAGGCCCAAAAGGGTCATTTTCAATTCATTTGCAACCTTTGACTTTTAGTGATTTAGAGAGCTCTGAGCAAAATGGTGAACATTCTAGTGAATTCACATAGATTCGAATGATTAGGGTGCCACAGCTGGCTGTCGACATATGAGCCACCTGTGAGTAGTCCATAACTTGCCTTGTATTTCAATTTGAGTACACATTGTAGATAGATTTGCAAGTTTTTAGGTCATTTTAGGTACTAGGTCATAGGAACTCATGTGAGAAACTAGGTTCTTCATGTGGGTCAGTGAAGAGTCTCACATGAGAAAGTACCAAAAGGATACATTCTCGTGAATGCCTCCCCACAAGCTCATGTGAGAACCATCCCAGAAGTTGCACAGGGACCCCTCAGCAGGGAAGATCCCTCACGCAAACTGACGCCCAGTCTCGCACAACAGAAAAATCTCACACGAGATTCCTCCTTCCTCACATGGGAATCTATAGCAAAGAACAAAAATTTTGAGCCAAAATTTGCGTAAAACAAGCCAAGTAAATCACCCGATAGCTAGTTTTAGGATAGGTACATAGAGTCAAATTTAGTTTTGCATTGAGAATCATCATGATGAGATACTGATCGTGTGTTGTCACTTGCATTGCAGGTGGACTTCCCCAACATTATGTTCCGATCTCACCATCTAGTGATCGGTGAGGTTGTCAGGCAGTTGGATGATGCTGAGACAACACATATAGATGCATTAGGATTGTCGTATCTACATGATGTACCTGACATTTAGGTAAATCATAGTTTATTGGGTGCACTAGTCGAGCATTTCCATTCAGAGATGAACACCTTCCACTTACCATAGGGCGAGATGAGAGTGATGCCCAAGGATATATATAGGATCCTCCGAGTACCATTCTACAGGCCACATGTGGAGTACGATGTGCAACTGAGAGTAGGGACTATAGCACTTAGAGAGATATTTCAGGACAATCTAGTCATGGGTCGAGTGATCCCGTAGGAGGATCTTATCAGAGACTATGGTGCAAAGCATAGGTTAGCAGTGGTTCTAGAAAAATTCCTAGGATGTCATCTAATGATGGATAGGGGACAACATGGACTAGAGTGTGGTTGGGGATGAATGTTGCAGAGGATGCTAGGGCAATCAGTTCTCTATGGGTGGGGTTAGTGTATGCTGGACCGAATGTACCACGAGATGCACAAGATCTTGTATAGGGATACCCAAAGTTTGGAAATAGGGGTGTTCGTGTTACAGATATGGGCTTGGGAGAATCTCCCTATATGTAGGCCAATTTTTGAGGATACACGATGGCCATTAGAGCCGTACATATATAGGTACAGAGGATAGATGATGCAGCCCGCACTGGGTAAGACTGAGCAATGGAGAGCTCAGCTCAATGACATGGTAGTAGTTGTTTGGAGACTATGGATAGGCACCGAGTTCTAGGATGACGCGAGGCATGAGATAGGATATATGTTTAGCTCGTGAGTACTAATTGGCCGATCGATTATAGTGGTAGATATATAATTCCCATTAACATGGTGATGCGGCAGTTCGGCAGAGCACATGACATATCTCAAGAGTACTTCTCATATGCTCACTTTGTCGATGAGATGAAGAAGGGATGGGGTGTGAGGTTGGATCCAGGGAATTCTATGATCGATGCATAGGTTGCACCAGCCCGATGGGATTACATGGCCACAGTGGCAGATGCAGGGATGATGCCAGCACATCAGGATCACTTAGCTACGCATCCATTCCCTTGGTATACAGATCTAGTTGGTATGGGCACACCGGTACAAAGGGTGCAGTAGCAAGTATCACCATCACCACCACAACAATAGGCTCAGCAACAGGTACCTTGACAAAGGGTGACACAGGTAGCAATCCATGCTTGATGAATGAGGATAGATCTTGGTGCAAGCAATAGTGGGTCACAAGAGAGATCCACACGACAGAAGAAGGATGCGACACCGTAACAACCTCTTGAGAAGGAGGCACATGTTGAGGGCAGTGATGAGACTATGTAGGATCAGGCTGCATAGGGACCCCCTCTAGGAGACACAGTCATATAGCTGTAGGAGTTACTATGGAGGAGCTAAGATAGGGTGCGATAGGCACAAAGGGAGTTGGGTGATCTCCACATACAGGTCACCGTCTGAGATGCTTGCCTGATAGAGAGAGATCGAGAGAACAGGGAGCTATGGGAGGAGCTAGTGAGATTGCGGATAGAGACTCGGTATGAGGCTAGACAAGAAGCATACTATTATGCAGCATATATCAATGTGGTTCCTGAGGTAGAAGAGTAGGTACCGAGGTTTTCAGAGTATGCCAAGGCTCCATCGGTTCCACAGGGACCTCCTCCACAAGCACCACCTCAGCTAGATATGCCTCCTCCTCCACCTCCTCTGGGTGGTAGTGGCTAGAGTTAGATGTAGCATTGTTTTGATTCAATCATGATGTATCTGATGCATTGGCATCTTTGTATTGTAGCCCATTTTTTGAGAGATAGACTATGCTCGAGTAGCACCATTTTGTATACTGACACTCTGATTCACATATATATATGAGTTCAATTATTTTGGTATCATTGTAGGTGTTATATATTGCTTTGAATTTTTTATGCTTTATGAGATGTATCTTAGATGATTAGATGAGTAAATGCAAAATTTATCACATGTATGAAAATGCACGTGTTTTCTGTTATGTATGGATGCAATGTAAAATGCAATGATAGATGGTAGATGAATAAATGCAATGGATGATTAGTTTTATGCTTATGATGAATGCACATGGATATGAATATGTAGGTGTAAATGTATGCTCGTGAGTTATGGTAATGTACTTTGTAAATGAAAGATGTAAATGCAATGTATGGTACTAACATCTCATGCAGGATAGCACAATATATGACATGTACTAACCAAAAGAATTTTCTTGAAGATCGAGAGCGTGAATCAAACACTTGTGCAGTCATGAAGAAGCCGAGACGTGGAATGAGAACCCTTAGTATAAAAATTCTAGAAGAATGCAATGAAATGCGCATCAAAACACTATCACTATGCAAGTCTAGAATGAAAATGCAAGCCTAATGGTAGATGCAATCCCTAGGACTTGGTTGCTGGACCTGTTAGATAGTTAAAATCACTAAGATTTTGGTATAGGAGGAGCATAGGATATCATAAAATCCTCACTGACACAATGATCATGAGAATATGAATACAACATTAGTCTTATATTTTTTGGAATGAGGTGTAAGCATTAAGGGACAAGAAGCCAGAATGACTTGAACACCTATTCCTTTTGATTTAGCAAATAAACATAAGCATCAAAACACAGTTGCTAGGATGAACAGAATGTTTCTTGCATAAAAACACACCAAAAACATGAGAGTTCCTCCATTTGCTAAGTGATTGATAAGAATGCTAAGAATGCTTGCAGTGACCCTTACGTTCACTTTAGAGGACGAGTGTTAAAATTTCACTTGTAGCAAAAAGAAGTCATTCAAATAGACAAGGAGAAGAACCAACCTCACCAAAGTTTCCATATAAAAGGAGTCGAGGTACACATGGCCATCCAACAGGAGATGAAGGCTCTCATAGTGGACACCCCTCTTATATGGATCCATTGGATCATTGGAACTAAACCAAAAAACAAAAAGTAAAGAAAAGATCATGTTCTCCAGTCTTTGCATCTCTCGATCAAGATAGACATCTTGGAGTTGCTCGAGAAGGAATGACAAAGTGAAAAGAACAAGCACACAAAAATAAAAGCTCGACATGTCTCAGAGAGTTTCACATACAGTTTCAGTTTCAGTTTGAATGGATTGATGTCAGTTTGGAAACATATAGTGTAAGTGAGAAATCTCAGTAGGATGGTGACAATAGATAGACACAGTGAGAACCACTAGTGACGAACGTGAGAGGGAGTCTCAAGGAGAGACCATAGTGCTAACTAAGTACCAACAGCTAGACATAGTGAGGACCACTAGTGACTGATACAAGGAAGATCTGAGCAAGGAGAGAGATCTTGATAATAGATAGGCATCAGTAGGCAGACATAGTGAGAACCACTGGTGACTAATGCAAGAGAGATCCTTAAGAAGAGAGACCTTGATAATAGCTAGGCATCAGTAGGCAGACGTAGTGAGAACCACTGGTGACTGATGCAAGAGAGATCCTCAAGAAGAGAGACCTCGATAATAGCTAGGCATCAATAGGTAGATGTAGAGAACCACTGGTGCCTAATGCAAGGAAGAGATCCTCAAGAAGAGAGACCTCGATAATAGCTAGGCATCAGTAGGCAGATGCAGTGAGAACCACTGGTGACTGATGCAAGGAAGATGATTCTATGAAAGTGATAGGATAGTGCCCCCTAGACCATGAAGGTTTCCCCCAGTGTATGACCAATTTCAATCCATGTAGAGTCGAGAAAAGTCTTGAAGGTAACTAAGAGTGAATGCATGAGCAAGCAAACTAAAGCAGGAAAGCGGAAAAGCAAATAATAGTTGTACAGAGCCAAGTGGTGTTGCGATATGTATGGCATTACAGAACAAGAGGCGCTTGTTTACTAGGTTTTCACCTTCTTGGCAGAACTTTATTGCTTTTGCTACCATGACATCTGTTTACCAGGTTTTTATCAATGACACTTTTTTTTTCTTTTTCTATTTTTTTTGTATTTTCATTTTTTTGATTTTTTTTTGTATTTTTTTGTTTGATGCATCAAAGCACCTGTTTACCAGGTTTTCACTAAGATGATCATTTTTCAGGACATTTTGCAATTTTTAGTGTTTTTTTAGAGTTTATGTATGTACATGGAACATTCTGAAGATGTCTTAGCTGTAGAATCGCTTCAGATGCAAAGCGTTGATCAGCTCTTTGAGTTGTTCTCCTTCTATAGTAGAGAGTTGATAGGTGCTAGACCCACACATTATAGTGACAATATACAGACCAAGCCAATTTGGTTCAAGCTTTCCTTTCTGGATCTGTTGTTTTTGATTCTTAGGGTTCTCTCTCAGGATGAGATCACCTATTTGGAAGTCCCTTGGTTAGACCTTCTTATTTTAGCTCTTTGACATCCTCTTCTGATATGCTCGAAGGTGATTAAACGCCACTTGCCGATGTTCATCCAGTAGTTCTAGCTCTTGTAGATGAGATATTCTATTGTCATAATCAGTAATGAGTACCTTTAGAGAGACTCACAAAGTAGGAATCTCAACCTCAATTGGTAGCATAGCATCCACTTCGTAAACCAAAGCAAAGGGCATGGCCCCTATCATTTGAGGAGTTCCAGAATCAAAACCAGATGCTATAGTAGTGATAAGGAGATCTAACTAGTAGTGTCCAACTGTTGAGAGATCCATAGTCAAGGAAAGATCATTTAAGTGAGACCCACAAATATCCTTGTGGACACATCTTAACCCTTTGTCAGATTCTCCACGATCTAAACATTTCAGCAGAGCACATTCTAGATTTCTCTTAGTCATGTTATTAGAAATGAGGAGATACCGATATGTACTTTTGGGACAGGCAAGATGGAGTGAAGAGTATACAGTATGAGAGGAAAGGATGGTGAAATGGAGGGAGGTATGAGAATTTGGAAGCTTGAATAGCAACTTTAATTTTCTTTTGATATCTAAGCCTTTTGGCTTGGGAATCCACATAGCTTTTGATCTTTCTTTTTCTTTGAGACACTTTTGATTGCAATTCTTGTGAGATGGATTTCAAGATCCATTCTTTCTTTGATTTTATTTTCCTCTTTGAAGACCTTTTTGGTCTTTTGAATATTTCTTTTTACTTTGTAGTCACATATCTATTAGGTGAGACATGGTGACCTTGAGATATGAGTGGATTTTGATTTTTTTTATGTTACAAATCCAAGTTCTTCCAAAGACTCAGTAATTATGGATGAATGAGGCTAATACAACTGGTTTAGGTGGAGAGGTGGAATGGGAAGTGGACTAGCCACTTATCTCAAGGAGGAAGAGGGGAGAGGAGTCAATGGGATGGGCTAAAGTGGAAAGATATCAACATCATCCTCATTATTCATGAATGAATCAGATAGATCAAGAAAGTTATCTTCCATAAAATGTCATCGATTGCGAGTTGTCCTAGAAGAGTTAGATAAGTTTAGAGGAATATCATGTGAGTCCAATCGATATGGTCTATTCCAAGAGCTAGGTCCCTCTTCAAGTGGTAAGAGTGCACGGATAGGAACCATTTCACTTCAACACAGTCATTGTTCATCAGATACATACAAGAATGAACATGAGATTATTCATCCTACATGCCTGTATGATTCGACTTGTTGCCTCCTATCTAGGTAGGTTTCAGGATTACTTTGAGAATCGAGAGTCCATCAACCATAGACTAGAACTAGAATGAAGGATTTCATTGAAAGCAAATGCAATTATCCTAGCATGAGTATGCAAGATTAATCTAGAATAGCAAGATGCCAATTTTGGGGTATTACAGTACCTGCATCATCAAACTCATGAATGGGTAAAACAATACCAAGCTGGGACATACCTCATGGAACACTTTGGGAACAAACTTGCAAGGTCTCTTGCTTAGAGGCACCATTGTTAAAAATGAAAAAGTTCATTAGTTTAAATATGTATGATACTCAATGACTAGAAGGTTCATTAGTTCAAATACGTGTGATACTTAGTTTGACTTAAATTTACATAAATTTAATAGAATGTAAATATGCTAGTTTAATATTCATAAAGATTAAAAAATAATTATTTAAAAAAATCTTTTTTATAAACATCTTTCTTTATATACTAATATAAAATAAACTATTACATAAAAAGATAAGTGTCCACAACTATGAGATAGAGAGAAGAAGAAGAAAAGAAAAAAAAACGACAATCACTATTAAGATTTATTATCATTTTTTATTAACTTTTAGAGTCTTATAGAGTGATAGTGACTTTATAAGACTTCAAAGAAGAAAAAGGGAGGATAACAACTCTATTAGACTTATTCCATATATTTTTCCAAAAGTCTTAGGCATGATAGCGAGTCTACAAGACTTTAACAAAGAAACGAAAGCAGCAATAAGTCAAGTCTATAGTGGTTGCCCTATTCCTTTCTTCCCTGTAGCCTAATAGTGAACTCTAAATGCAGTTTCCTGGGCGAGCACATCCCAAGTGACCAGTGCCGTTTCCCTATATTAGACATCTCGTCCAAGCGAAGGAAAACAAGAAAAGCGTATCCACAGCTGCACATAAGGAAGTTATGGAGATCCAGGTAACAGAGTAAACTTACCATTTTCTCCTAACTTTTCGATATCTATCGTTTCTGACGCCTTGGGTGTTTTTCTTTTGATGGACAGGAAGCAGTTCCAGTTGTGGGTGATCGACTGCCGGATGCAGATCGCCGACTAAACCGATCTTCAGTCACAAGTAGGATTAAATCCTCTTTCACGGCGGCAGTAGTATACTTCACCGTCATGTTGCCAGCGAGGAGAGATGAGGACGAGGGAGGGAGGGCTGTTGAACATGGTAATATTGAGGTAAGATAATACATGAATGGTTTACAAGGTATAGTATTTGTTTAAATTTTTATAAATAAAGTTGTAGGTGGGTTTAATCATGGAGAAAATTCCGTAGTTAAGTGTTTGAATTGGAGTAGTATTCGAACGGGTGACTTATGGGTTTTTGTGAATCACTTCAATGAATTTTACGTAAAAACTACACAATTGAATTCTGATAGCAATATCACAACAAGACAACACTTGTTCTTGAAATTTTAAAATTTCTTTCGCTAAATTTGACAATTTAAACCACTAGGAGATATTTTCCGCAGCAAATCTAATTGTGATATTGCTATCACGATTCAACTGTGTAGTCTCTTGATTCAAACTCATTGACCCATGTTTCATTAATAGTGCTTCACACGAACCCATCTCTCATGAGAATGAATGGAAGATTTAACACTCATCGCATCTAGGTGATGTTCACGGGGTTCGTATGAACCACTACTCATGAAACACGAGTCAATGAGTTTGACTAAAAAATTTACAGAGTTGACTCCTAATAGCAATATCACAATTTGACTTGGTGTGAAAAATATCTCCTACTTATCAATTAATGAGCTTAAAGAGCTTTCTAATGAATGGTTCATAAGGCACAACACTTGCTGAAGGTTTTGCAAATGGGGTTGCAAGCAGAGTGAGCTTAACCATGGAGGAAACCCCATAGTTAAGCTTGCTCGAGCTGGAGTAATAGTGGGATGGGTGACCTCCCCAGAAGTCCCGATACTTTACCTTGTGCGCATCACTTAAATACAACTAGTCCTAAGTGTTCCATTCATTCTCATGAAAGACGGGTTCTTATGAACCACCGCTCATGAAACATAGATCAATGAATTTGACTCAAATAATTACACATAATTTAAACCAGCTTCATGTTTGATGTTCTCAACTAGCGATGTTTACAATTTTACCCCAGATAGCCGTTTCTCTAAAGTCCTTTTGATGTTGTTCTTCTGAGGGCAGACTAGGGTGTCCGGTGAGGAAGAGCCCGTTCGTGTTGTGGTTGATCCATCTACTGCAACGGATTTGAGAGTAGAGCAATCTGCAGTGTCGAGTGGTTATAAATCTCGTGATGTGATTCAGCTCACAGTAGTGCTTGCATTAGCGGGTGGAAGCTTTGGCATGATGTACTATGTGCCTGGAGGTGTGAAGGACACGGGGACTGACAACATTGGCTTCATCGTCTTCTTGGTCGCAGACATGCTATCTTTGCTTGCTTCAGTGCTAGTTGCTATGACTGTGGCCACCGTCTCCGAATGTCTCCAAAGATGAACTACATGATTCGCATAAGTCTGTGGGTGGCAGGAGTTTCCTTCATTTTGAGTTTCCATGCTGCAGCGTATGTCGCGGTGAAACCCAAGCATAAGCGGATTGTGCTGTGTTTGGGTGGTGTAGCGTTGGCACTCTTGTTATTATTTCGCCTTTCTACAATGTTCCACCAAGTTTCTGGGACAAGCAGAAGAGGACTTAATAGGAGGAGGAAAATATAAATATTTATCTTTGTAAGTCAAGCATTTGACTATGTATGAGCACATACTCTTATCAGATTATGCCACGTCTTGGCACACATAATTGCTATGAAGGGGAATGTAACAATAATCACTTAGATGCACGTGATTAGATATGTTTAACTCTTTAAATCCATGTTCTTTTCTAATGATTATATTTTGATCAATGATCATCTTCGAAACTTTTTGTAGTAGCTCTTTATAATGTACTTTTCTTTTTGAAACCATAATCAACACGAAGGAAAATGTTAAAATTAGTTAATTATTATTTAAAAAAAAAAGAAAAACATCAATTTAAAGTATTTTTAATAATAAAAGTCTTCATTATTTATTATTTTTTCACATTTGTTGAATAGAGATATTTGATTGTTTATTATTTTAATTAGAAAAGAAAAATTAAATATTATTAAATTTACATAGTTTAGGAATATTTATCTGAAGGTTATATTCTTATAAAGTTTTCTCACATTTTTTTGTTATTACAAAAAAGTTATCTAAATTAGCAATGTGTATCTAATGAAATCTTTCCATGTAGCTTGGAGGTTGCACAAAATATTTATGAGGCACACATATCTATGTCAAGCATGTTATCTACAATTAACTTGATCGAATTCTTCTTGCACAAACATGTTAGGTATTTATGTCTATTGACCATTTGATAGTAAAAATCTTATAAAAAATTGCATTAACTAAATGTTTCCCTTGACACAAAATTTAGAGATAAGAATTATAATCGTGTCACCCAAGCACATATCTAACAATAGATGATAACAAGTCTTCCAACTTTAGAGGCTTTCCACTTTACATCTCTTCTAAATTTTTCCATTTAATATCAAATATACAAAGATGAACCATTTACTCTTATTCCACCTAATGCAGAAACCATTACATTAGCTCTGACAACTTAAAAACATTCATTTGGTTATGTTTTTAAAAAATGTTAGAATACCTCAAAAGATAGTCTTTGTATGAACACATTCTATTTAAGAGGCAACACAAGATGTTTTAAATTTTCTTTGAATTTGTTAAATGATCCATAATAAAAATCTACATAATACTTTATTTCTATTAATTATTTTTTATTGAACATATTGATTCATCTAAATGGAAATTAGAGAAAGGGAAAAAATGTAACAATAAAAATATTTTCAAATAACTTAAAGAGGAAAAAATGTCAATAATTATTTAAAATCCACATAAAAAGAATATAAAAATACACAATCAAGATGAAATGATATATATACCCCAATAAAACTTTCAAAGGGAAAACATAGCACAAAAATTAATCCATAATTAATTAATTATTTATCATAATGCACTCAAAATATTCTCATGAATACTAACATTAAGTTTCTTCAATGCACTTTTCATGTGTGCAAGAACAATGAGTAAAAATGAAATGCTTCACATATGTACTCTACAATATGAATGCCAACCAAACCAACCACTAAGGAGATGCTTTTATATAATTAAGCTCACACAAAACTAATTGTTAGTTTTGACCAAAACATGTGTCTTAAAACTATGAGAACACAAACCTATTGACTCCTCATTTACTTTTTAAAATTAATTTTCTTATATCACATAATTTTTTGATGTGATATCTAAATTTATATCATCTAACAAGTGTTGTACATAATACAATTTTATTATGGCTAAACACATCTCTAAGGTTGAACAGGAAATATATACTTATTTTACAAATTATAAAATATTTCTCCTCTTGTGAAAGGTGTACATTATTTTTACTTCTTAAAAATATCCCACTTTCTATATACATTGTGTAAGCTCAATGAATTAAATACATTACCATAGTCATCCATGAAACTAAATAAATATCCACCACGCTTCATGATCCATCAAGAAATATAACAACAATAAGGTGACCACCATCTCATGAAATAACTCTTCATGTTCTCCAACATGACACTTGTATGCAATTGAAAGTGACACTAAGAGCACATCACATGTGACTATGTCAAATCATATAAAACCTCTTGAACCTACAAACTAATTATTCTATTTGTTTCTCAAAAAATGTGACGATGTTGAAAAAAGTGTCCTCCTGAGCATATATATTTAAGGAAGTAGTTTTACCATCCATGTGCTCTATCCTTACATCACAAGTAGTAACAATAGGTAATGGGAATAAATAGTTAAATTCAATTTTGAAATAGGTGAGAAAATTTCACTAAAATCAACTCTTTGTCCCTAGGAGTATCCCCTTGGTCACCAGCCTAGCATTGTATTTCCCTAACTAATCATCTTCTCCAAACTTATTTTTAAATACCCACTTGCACCTAATGAACCTTTTTTCTTTGGGAAAAATAAAAAGAACCTAGGTATCACAACCATCCAAGACCATCATATCTTCTTGTGTGTTTTACATCCAAGAATTACTAGAGACTTCATAAAAGATCTTGGTTCATTGTTAGTAGTCAACAAAGAAAATATACAATGGAAATTTTCTGGACTATATTCTCAATTAAAGATTTTGTGGCCTTCTCGACATCCTCAAGGTAGAAATAATGGGTTCTACCTTTTCATATTCCTTAGTATGCTCATTCTCCAAAAAATATGAACTTTAGAAACCATATTCTTCTACATTCTTATATAACTATTCAGAGTATTAGCAATGTTTGTAGGTCAGTCCAAACATCCTGTGATGGCAGAACAATTTGGTTCAGAGTATAGTCACACCCCTGCAACTTCGTTAGCAATTCATATTTGGAAGTGTGAATTGACAACACTGTTCCTTCTAAAACTCCATTCAAAGTTCTCACTGGTTTGATGAAATCCATGAATGTATCAGGAGATATGTCTGTAGGAAGAAAGCATAAATTATTATTTATTTTATCCTTTAACCTTATTTTTTAAGTTTCTCTTCCAATGAACATATTTACGTCAAATTCCTTAGGCAAACCAAGACTTTCCAAATTTACTTTCATTTGTTCCATCTTTGTGATCTTCTTCTTAGCTTTGTCATCCAATTCATGTGCTTCCCTTATCTTCTCACATTTTCAAATGATACTTGATACCTTTACTGAGGCATCAAGGTGGGTGCTAGCTCCCTTGTTTGATAGATAACTATCACTCTTACTGTAGAGTTGTTGCATAATATCTTTTGCATTCTTTTCTTTCTTGACAAAATCCATGTTCTGTTCAATGTTGTTATGGAGCTTCCAATAACATACTCTCATACTTTGAAGCATTTCAAACCACTCACACAAGCTATGAGACATCCCCAATATTTAGCCCCAAATGTGTTCTTTTGTAATCTTCACTAAATTATTACTAGTATTTGTTAAAGTTTGAATTGTATTATTTGTCTTCTTTAGTTCTTCTGCCATTTTTTCACAATTATTTTTCTCTTCTAGTGCTTTGTGTTCTCAATCATTGGCTGTATTCACATGAGAGTCCAATTGCTTTTGCAATTCTCGATTGGAGGCAGCATTACTCTCCATGATTTTAAATAATTTTTGTGAAGTGACTCTTTCTTCCTCTAATTTTTACTAATTTCTGCCAATTTTCCCCTCAGTGCCTTCAACTGATGTAGATGCCGATTTTTTAATCTTTTTCTGTAATTCTTTTAAATTGTTATTTGAATCCTTCCTCTTTTCTTTTTCATTGGCAATGTCTTCCTGTAACTTTTCTATATTTTTCTCGAGCTTACTTTTCTCTCTCTCCACCTTTAGCAGTGCACTGTAGACCAATTGGTTCATAGACTTTGATACATTGATTTTGTCAACATTTTAAACTTTGGAAAAATCCATTTCGAGAGTGCTAACTTAAAATTCAGATGGATCTATCTGATTCTCTGGTGGGTTTCCATCTTTTTTGGGTGGAATAACAACCATGAACTCCATCATGTCTCTGTTTGGGTCATATGTTGGAAAAACCCTATTGGATACAGGTTATTCTTGTACAGTTGCAGTAAGGGCATCGGTCTGTAATATCTTCTTTATTTCCTTATTCTTGGTTTTTGTTTCTACAAATTTATTATAGAAATCTTTGAAATGAAAATATGGTGTTGCAGAAGGAATTGAATGTTTGAAAGGTGAACTAGAGCTTGCAATGCCTATTGATCTAACTAATGTTGTTTGAGGATTTAAACTTTTAGAGGGTACAAATAGTACTTTAGGATCGAGTGTTGATGATCTAGAAACCTTTTTCTTCTTGACACTATCTTCTTCTATGGGATTCTATGTAGATTCTACTGGCCTCTTTAGAGAGGGAACTTATTGTATAACTTGCCTAGTCCCACTGGTACTAGTACCACTACAATACCCAATAGCAGTAAATTCCCCAATCCCACCCATGGAAATGGGTGTTGTTGTGGGCATAGTGGTTCCTGATGAATCTAATGGGTCCACTCCAACTCCAATCCCAAGGTCTACAACACAATGAATTTTTTGTGTGCATCTGGTGTAAAAATTGGCATCTAGACTCCTTCTCCTATGGGACCCAAACCACCACCTTTATAACCCATTTTTTCCATAATGATATCCCCTTTTCTAGATATTTCTTTGTGGTAGTTAGTGACTCCACTCTGACTTAATGGAGTAATTGTAATTGGTGGATTATCATCCTCATTGTCTGTATTTTCATCCTGATCACTGTTGTATGCCATGGGATGCTCCAAATTCCACAATTTTCTAAACTCTATATCCTCCTCTATGTCATCCAAATCTGTACTGGTCTTTGGTTCACCAAGATTCTTTCTCATACTCCAAAAATCAGCCATTTTCATTCGAGTCCATTTTCTATCCTTACAATCTTTTGCTATTTTCTTTGGTATGTTTTTTTTGGATGGATGAGCAGCTTTTTGGTCGAAATTGTCGGACATCCTAGGCTATACAATGCCCTAGTTTATTGATGTCATAATTTAGGATGACTACTATTCAACTAAATTTTTTTCCTTAGCGAAAAATTTCTCCATCTCTTTTGTAACGTCATCCCAACTATCCTTGTTTTTCAACTTCTCTAGCAATGGTTTACTTTCATGTTGAAATAAGTTTGCAGAGTTCTTATTAGAAACAAGAATTGTTTGAATGACGTTACGTGGATCATACTTCCAGTACCACTCTAAATCAAATTGAAAAATTTCTAAAAAAAAATTGCCACTTTGAATGCCTTTCTCTCAAATGTTAACCCTCTAATTGAGAAAGGTAAGGAAGGGAATATGCTCTTCATTGATTGGCTAGCGAAGAGTCTATTTGTTCTCTCTAGTTGTAGTACATTTTCTACTGCAAATACCCTCTTTGTCACATGCATTAGAAGTTTGTGGGGTTGTAGTTCTGATCCGTAAAACCTTAGCACAATGTATTCTTCCATTAAGTACCTATCAGCCAATTGAATTGCACTTCCAAGTTGGATGCAATCCCTACATGAAGCAGACAATCTGGGCATTGGAGTTCTTGTTATTTTTTTGTACAATGGTGCCAAAAATAAGTCTAAAAAATTACTGTAATTCCTTCTATTATCATACATCCTTATCTAAGGTGTCTAGTTATATATTGGAGTACCTGTCCCCCTCTGAATTTCAAGCTTGTTTCTGTTGCTCATTAATATTGTAACATGCTTTGCTAGCATAAGATAGCACAAGTAGGTTGTGAACCTAAATGTCTTAGAATTGCCTCTTTTAATCAATGCTAATTGTTCTTGCATTGATTGAACCACGTAGCCAACAAAATTATATCTTATTGGTTCATTGACATAATGGATATCCCAAATCAATTGAAGAATAATGCCACCCACTTTCCTATTGTTTTCCAGTCCTAGGCAAAATGCTAGTGAGGATATAGTATCCTGAACCCATGGAAAAAAATGTTAAAATCACAAGGAAGCTTATGGTTGTCACCCAATAAAGCCTTTGCCTCTATAACTATTAGACCCTTTATAAATGAATCTTTTGCATTTGGCATGACTACCTCATATTGCTCTGCCAGCAATCCCAGGTCAATATGGACATTACAATTTTGTCAGTCAAACCCTAGGTCTAGTAAACAGAGAAATACTTCCTGGGTTATTGATAAAATTTCTTCTTGATTATTTTTATTCACAATTGCTTTTCTTTCTTCATCATAATTTTTTGCACAAATCAAGTCAATTTATGGGCAAGCGAAAACTTTAGGTAACAACGTGCGACCCAAATCAACATCCCACGATGCAACTTTATTCATCTTTGCACCTATTACTAGATTAAATTTTATAAATTCACTTCTCTTTGGCCCAGTTGCCTTACTTCACAATGTATGTTTAATTTCTATAACTCTCCTTTCACCATCAATAGAAGGATCATAAATATCTTGGAACTCATAAGTGAAACCAGGGATTTCTACTAGTTTTCTCAAGTCTATTAAAGTTTTCCCTTGGCCTTGAGTTTTCACTTTTCTCATTGTTCTTAGGAAGAATGAAAAAACATATAATCACAGATATTTACTAACAAAATCATAGATAATAACTAACTAATTTAAGAAAAGTTAAAAACCCCAATTGGAGATTGGCTTTGTACTTGCAAGAATAAAAATTTCAAAATGAAGTTAAACTAAATTTTTGACATTAAAAAATAAGGAGGCATCAGGCTAGATATCTTACCCAAAATTAAATTTTGAAATCTAGATAGATAGAAGTTAGAACAACTGAGGCTCTCACAAGTTACAGTCTTGAAATCTTCTGCGACGGTTCAATAGTTATTTTTAGCTTTCTGCTGCTACGAGTCGAAAGGATTTTAAAAAAGAAATGTTAAAAACCTTTCATTAAATGTATCATTTAAACCAAAATTATGAAATTTGTTTATGTTTTATCTTCATAGGATACACAATCTTTTCAATGGATTACATGTGTCATGTTTTCAGAATGAGTTTGCAAAAAAGGTTTTTGAAACCCATAGTACTTCCAAAATACAACTTCAACCGTTCATCTCTCGTAACCCAACATTTGTCATGATTTTAAAATATTAATACACACTAATGAATATAATCATTAACTTTATTCACTTAGAATTCATGCATTCGACAATACCTTTTGTTAAATGTATAATTTAAATGAAAATTACAGAATCCATTTATGTTTTATCTTCACATGATACATAATCTTTTTGATAAATTACAAGTGTCACATTTTTGGATTGAGTTTGCAAAAAAGGTTTTTGAAACCCATAGTAATTCTGAAATACAACTTCAACCGTTCATCTCTCGTAATCCAACGGTTGTCACAATTTTAAAATATTAATACACACTAATTAATATAATCATTAAAGTTATATTCACTTAGAATTCATGCATTCAAAAATACCTTATCCATGAAGTTTAAACCAGTCACCATTACATGATAAAGTTTGGAAACATTTAATTATTACATGAAACAGAAGTGCAATGCAAATTTTTAATATTATATTACACAAAATTTCATTACAATTTAGTGATTCCCATATCTATTAATGATTCTTATATAACCAAAACAAAAAAGAAAAGCACTCAGAATTTCTTAAAACATTTTCATTTTTTTTAACATATTGATTACAATGTACATCATTGCAAAAACCCTGGTAATCTACTAGCACCAAAGGGAGGAACAATAGAGTCTAGGTAGACTCAAGGACTATTTGGCTCCCTTCCTTCTGTGTGGAACTTTGAAGAGAGGATAATCTCAGAGAATCCTTCTAGCCATCGATAGTCATTGGTTTCTTCCAGTAGGTGCCACTTCCAGAGGGAATCCCTCCCAATCTGTGCCCATTTTTGATGACGCGTGAGTTGCTCAACATCAAGGTTGAGTAGAAATGGTTGCTTGGGCACATTTACCCCCAGTTGTAGAAGCCTAGGAAAATAATTTTCCTAAGGAATTCCAAACCCAATTTCTATAAATACGACAACATTCACATCATCGTTGAGGTACTCTTCTATGAAAACTTTCCTCAGTAGCATGACAATTTCTAGCTTTTCCCCCAGGTCCAACAGAGATGCCAAGAATTGAGATGAAATATTGGTGTTAACTAGATATAACTATTTTTATTCTCCATAAATTCACGTCCCAACACCATCCTTATAGCCTCATTGGTGAAGGATCCTAACTCTGTAGAAATAGATGCCAGGATTGGGTCTGTGACCAGGCCCAAAAAGGCATTCTGATCCTCCAAGGCAGCGCATCTTAAATGAATTGGAGTGTCCATTGAAAATTGAAATTTGACAAACTGATATTAGTATTCTAATTTTTGAGAAAACTCAAAGAGAACCTGGCACTCGTAGACTATTTTCATAAATTTTTTTTTCACGATCATAAATTAACGAGCATAGATCATCTATTTATAGGCCCCTGATTGAAATTCTTTCTCTGCCCTAAAGTTCTAATTAATTTGTTAGTTAAATGGTAACTATCCTTCAAAAATTTCCAAATCTTTCATATTTAATGCAACAATGGGTGAAATTGGAAACAAGACTTATGATAAGACATTTTCTATCTTGGGAATAATGAATGCAAGTGGACATAACAATTCTTTAATATAAAAAACTTGAAACTTGTGCCCACTTCGTAGAAACAATGAGCAAAGTACGGTAGTTGTGAAATGGAGATAGGAAATGAAGCTTTACCATTGATGTAAGATCATCGAATAGTCAGAAAAAAATGTCAGAAACCATTCATGTAAGATCAATTAAGCCTTAAGGCATTATTCTATTGAGGTAATGAATCTAATGATGTTAGACGCATATTTGTTGTTGAAAATTGAAACTGAAAGATGCCATCTAAGAAGCCATTAATTGATAGTTACATTACTTTACTTGATGTCATCTACTCATCGCCATTAATTAATAATTTTATGACATCACAGACTCACATATCCATTGGATTACAACATATCAATGGCCAAAGGTGAATTTTGGGCCTATTGTTGGTCTTCATAGCCTTTACAAAAAACTTTTGACAGAATCACATGTGACATGTGGTATGATTGATCATGGGATTATTGGATGAGGATCCTAGTGATGGGACCCACTACACCCGCTAGTGCAACTTCAACATCAAATCTTAACCATTGGATTAAGTGAGATGAATGGTGGAAGGTGCATTTCGAAGGAAATGTGGTGGGATAACTCTTTTATTGAAAACTCTCTCCGAAATTGTCACACGTGTCATTCTTCGAGAATGAAAAATCAAGACCGAACTTATTAAATTTAAGTTAAAAACTTAAATCGTCTTGAATGTTAAATTTAATAATTATTTCCAATTATTAAATCGCCATACCAACTATACAACTATAGTATCAAATCACCAAGTTTATATGTATTTTTGTAAAACATTCGCCATGACAAATAAATTAATTAAAATATTTGGAAAATAGTTTCACCATAATTTATTAGTATAAGGAAGTCTAAATCGCCAATTGAATTAATAATTTTTGTATAAAAAAATTGTAGTCACCATATTTTTATAAAAATGGTATACGTTATTAAACAATTCGCCACCAAATATCCATATTTTGAAACACAATTTGCCATCAACATTAAAACTTTTCCCTCCAAAAAACATGTGATTCACCACGATTTTATACTTTTTGGGAAGGGGGGGTTTCTTAAATTTATCCCTGATCGAAACCATAATCACATTACAAACATTGTAAATATCTGTACCTCAGTAAAAAGGTAAATCCCCAAGCCTCTGATAACAATTCCTAAAAGCCAACTTAATGCTACCCATACCAATAATCAAACACAAAAACCAAAAACTCTAATATAAACATATCAATATTAAATTCTCATCAAATAATATTTAATTATATATCATTATTATTCATATTTTTATTTTTCTAAAAGAATTCCCATGTATGAATTTTTTTAATAATTTTTTTTTCTAAAAATAGAATTTCTAAATATAGAATACCATTGCATGCAAATTTCAAATTGATTTTTTTTTATTTAATAATTTTTTAAAATATTTTTTTATTTTAATTTGTTTTTGAAAAAAGGAATTTCCAAATATAGATTACCGCTACATGTAAATACTATATCTTTCTTAAATAACATGTAAGTGAATATATCTTTCTTAAATAACATGCAACTGAATGTAGCTTCCTTAAATAAGATGCAAGTGAATATACTTTCCTTAAATAACATGCAACTAAATATATCTTTTCTAAGTAACATACAACTAACTATATCTTCCTTAAATAACATGCAAGTGAATATATCTTTTATATATAACATGCAACTAAATATATGTTTCCTAAATAATATGCAACTAAATATATCTTCATTGAATAACATGCAACTGAATATATCTTCCTTAAGTAACATGCAAGTGAATATATCTTTCCTAAATAACATGCAATTGAATATATCTTCCTTAAATGACATGAAGGTGAATAAATCTTTCCTAAATAACACGCAACTAAATATATCTTTCCTAAATAACATGCAACTAAATATATATTCCTTAAATAACATGCAAGTGAATATATCTTTCCTAAATAACATGAAACTAAATATATCTATCCTTCACACATGCAAATATATATTATTTACATGCACGCCTATATTTCTATTTCAAAGCATGCATTTTCTCTAAAAATGAACTCTTTCAAAACCCTCAAAACCATGAAAGACCATAATTGAAAACAAATCAAAGAAAAACTTTTAAAGAAAACCCTAATCAAATCTTCCTTCCAAAAGATTCCCTAACATTTATGATTATCAAAGAAACATATATTTTTGACAAACACTCATAATTTACACACAAGATTTAATCAAACGTGAAGAAGACAATGATTTAAATGGACAAATTTTAAAGATTTTAAAACCCTAGCTTAATACACAAAGCTGAATAAAAAATTAATTTTGAATTTTCAAAATCCAAAGCTTTCAAAAACACCAAAACTTTAATCCTCCAAAATTTTTTGAAGAGAGAACTCTTCAAAACTTGATTGAATAATTCTCAAATGACCTCCAAGCTTTGTAATATAGAAATTCAGACCCTCGAGTTGAAAGAATTAAAACTCTAAAATAATAAAATATAAGTCAACTATTAAAAACAATAAAGTTGTTAACTCCAAACCACAGAAATAAGAACTCTACTATGACCTCATTTTTATCAACTTTAATTTATTAAAAGAATTATTTATTTAATTTCTACAACTTTAAGTCACTTTAACTCAACTTGATTCTATAAGGTTAAGTTCTACATTTATAATAAAGTTCTTTTTATGTTGCATTATTTAATTTTAATTAATTAAAATATGTAACTCAACTAATAACCACTTAACTCAAATTGCACATTATAACTCAAGTCATAAAGACCGAAACATGGACCACAGAGAACCTCCTTTCTCAATACAACTCACTACACATTCACCATGATACTCAGAAGGAAGAAATATGATATACATGTTAGAATGAAAATACTTATTTTGAAGCACAATAACAACTTTCTAAATGGGTCTGAACCCAAAGGAATGAAACACAATATATTGCAACATGAATGAGACTAGGAAAAATACAGCCACAGTTAGATCTTCACAATACATCACCTAGAGCATGCTCCATCAAATTACCAAAACATCAAATCTACATCCAAACATAAGATATGTTGACATCAATGAAAACTATTATTGAAAACACTAATAACATCATTAAAATCACATTCCAAGAAGTGATCCTTGTCATGTTGAATTATGCCACCTCTTCTCACATATTGCAATGATAAAAGAAAATGTAAGAATAATATCATAGGCACATAAGATTAGTAGTACTTAACTCTGTATATTATTGAAAGACTTTAGACACTTTATTTTTTAATATTTTGATCAGTGATCATCTTTGAAACTTTCTGGAAGAACTCCTTATAATATACTTTTTTTTGATAAGCTATAATTAATAGAAAAATATATATTCAAATTAATTTGTTTTTTAAAAGTATTAATATAAAGTATATTTTAAAATTTAAAATATTTATTTTTAACATTTATTGAATAGAGATATTTGAATTTTATTATTTTAATTAGAAATATTTTTATTATTGAATAGAGATATTTTCATTATTTAAATTCAACATCTTATTATCTATGAAGATGGTGTAAAATTTTGGGTTAAATATATCTATGCACCCAATGTCATATAGAATCTATTGGTTAAAAATGGACACTAAATTATATTAATATTCAAATGTTAACTTGAATTTTGCATTGAATGATATAGGGATTTAAGGTTGTGGGAAATATGTGTCTAATTGTTATTATCTGGTTGTCATTGATGTTGAACACTATGGTCCATATGCATTTGTTGGTTATATGTTTGGTATATTTAGAGATCTCGATATTTCTGGAAGAAGTAAGGTTGGCTTGAACTTTTTATTGCTACAAAACAATGGAAGACATGTGTAAGTATTTAGTGCTATAGAAAAATGAAAAACATGTATGTAGTCTGTTGATTATGAGAATATTTTTTGACAACACTATAACATTATATCCATGATCTAGAAGTCAGTTGTTCAGTAAAAAGAATATTCATTTGAAGATGAAAATTGTGTTTTGAAGATGGTAGTTGTATAGTTGTGTTTTCTGGAAGGTTTCTAATCTACAAATAGAGGTTTATGCAAATGTGATTTGAATTGTATTTAAGTTTTGGTATTGGTTGTGGCATTTTATGGAAATTCAAAAAATATTACTGATCCAAAACTATGTTATCAAGTGTTCGAGTTACAATCAATTGTTGTTTTGGTCTAGAAATACGTTGTTATGGGTGACACCAATGAGTTCATTTTCAGTTTCTATGATTGTGACAACTATGTTGAAAATATCTCCAAAGATGGACTACATGATCTATATGAACATATGGATGACAAGAGTTTCCTTCATTTTGACTTTCAATGCTGTAACATACGTGGTGATTCTTGTGAAGCATAACTGGACTACTTAGTATTTTAGTTGTGCGATAACCATGGCGTTGCCACTTCTACTACTATATTGCCTTTCCACCATGTTTTGTCATATTTTTGGGATAATTAGAACGTGGAATGCAGGTATGCCCTTTCCAAACAACTTTGAGGGATGCCATTTTTCAAGGACTAGCAGAAGAGGACAACTTAGAAGAAAGAGGAGAGTATAAATACATATTATAAAGTTAATATGAAAATAGTAGCTAAATTAAATTAATTTTAATATCTAATGTTGTTAAATGTTTATATTTTTGTAAATCAAGCATTTCACAATGTAAAAACATAGATTGAATCTATTGTTTTATAAAAGGGTAAACTTTAGTTTCTTTTGGTTTTCTAAGGATCTTGAGGGTCTGTCCAAGCTTCCTTCTTGTGCTATTAATTAATGAATTTTTGGTTGATTATAATATCTTTAATACCTAAAAGCTTCTTTTTAAAAGTTGAGTAAAAATGTCCTAAAAGATCTCCTAATGTGATAAGCATTTGTTTAGAATTTTATACATTCTTATTTCTATGTCTATCTTTCATTGTCATATAGTTGTAATGACTTTACACCAGCTATTTTGTATGATGTTGTATCACTGATGATTAATTTGTAATTTGTTTATGCTTCATTTCAATACAACCTTAAAAATCACAATTACATAAATATATTTTTAAGAGTAATAATATTGCAATTGTAAGTTTTCAAATCTTGATTACATAAATTAGTATTATTTTATTGTGTCTTAATCACAAAAATAATTAAATAATATAAATTAATTTATTATAATTATTAATTCTAATTTAATTTTATAAATTATAAAATAATTTAGACATAAAAACATTTTTCATATAAGTAAAATATTGACTTCAAGTTTTTATCTCAAAGATAGTGATCCTTATCACATTACGCCACCTCTTCTCACATATCACAATGATAAAATAAAATACAACAATAATATCATAGGGACGTGAGATTAGATAATACTTAACTTTGTATATTATTCAGACACTTTAGATACTGTATTTTGTTATATTTTGTTCACTGATCATCTTTGAAACTTTCTACAAGAGCTCCTTATAATGTACTTTTATTTTGATAAGCTATATTTAATAGAAAAACATATAATTAAATTAATTATTTATTAATTTTTAAAAATAAAGTATCAATTTAAAGCATATTTTAATTTAAAAAAGTTATTTCTAGTACCTTTTTAACATTTGTTGAATGGAAATATTTATTTATTATAATTTTAATTAGAAATATTTTTATTCTTGAATAGAGATATTTTTATTATTGAAATTTAACATCTTATTATCCATGCAGATGGTAGACAAGTTTTTATTGAAGATATTTATGCACCCAATGCCATATAGGATCTATTGGTTGAAAAATAGACTCTAAATTATATTGATATATTCAAATGTTAACTTGAATTTTGCATTGAACGATTAATGGATAAGGTATGGTGCAACATGATTCTAATAGACATGTGCCATATGTTATTGTGAAGGTAATTGTAGCATGATATATGTACAACATGTTATTGGAATATTAAAACATGTTCACCATCAAGTAAGTACATTAAGATGAATGAGATACATTCCAAAGATGAGGAGGTAGGCATATAGAAGGTTTAGACTTAATTTATGCATGTGGTTTGTGGGTGACTACCTGCATCCCAAGGGAATCCGTCTCACCTTACATCACCCCTCTCGAACCCTAGCTTTGCAATAAGTAAGACCAAGGTAAGGCAAGTAGGGTGCACTGAGATGGTTTGCGAGGATACCCTTGGTGCAAAAATAAAAAGAATAATTTAAGAAGAATACAAAAGATCCACATAATTATGAGGATCTATAATTCATAGTGTTTATTGAAGAGTGGTTAGATGTTATTAGCATAGGATTTCTAGATTATTTTCTATTGATGCATAGAATCTCATGATATAAAAGTGTGCTTATGGGTTCTAGTTTTCCTAACAAAGTACCGCAAAAAAATAATATTAAAATGAGTGTAGTTAAATGCATACACTAAATAAATACTAGAACAAGGTTTAATATAAAAAGTGAAAGTACTCACATAAAATATACCATGTGTGCATGTACACACAAGATTATTCTACCTCAATTCTTTAAATACTAAAATATCATTAGAATATTCAATAGTACATTAGAATATTCAATATATATATATATATATATATATATATATATATATATATATATATATATATATACACTAATAAATTTGGCATCGATTTGCGATGGCTATGTGTCACAATTGGGACAGCCATGTGTTGCAATTGCAACAGTAATAGATGTCGCTATTTTTTAGTCGCAAAATATGACATCTATCCATTTTCCTTCGCAATTACGACTTCAATCCATCGCTATGAAGCCCCTTCAATCTGACATCAACCCTGTTACAATTCCTTATATTAGCGTCGCAATGGCGACGAAAACCCACACAACTGTGATGGCTTGTCGCATAGTCGCATGCGCTTGGGAAGCCGCATGCAATCATGCGATAACCGTTGCAAGTGCAACGAATACCCGCGCAACTGCGACGGCTTGTCGCATGGTCGCATGCGCTTGGGAAGCTGCATGTGATCATGTGATAACTGTCACAAGTGCAACGAACAACTGAAGCAAATGCGATGAGAGTGGGCATCACCTATACAGCGCCCCTGTCGCAATTCGCTATGTGGCATCGCAATTGCGACAAATACAAAATAAAATGAAATTTTTTTTTTGGGACAAATTACCCTATTCTAGGTACAAATTACCCCCGTCGCAATTTTCCTATGATTAAAGAGTCTAGTGGAAAGACCGAGTGTTAGTTCTCTTTGACTATGAAGAAAGTTTGTGAAGTTGGAGTTTAGTTGAGAACCTTGTTCTCGAAGAACACTCTATCTGGTATATGAAATATGACAGAGTGATTTTTTTGAAGAGCCTTTGGAACACTTGAATCTCTATGCCAGGTATATACCAAGATTGGTGAGTGACTGGTTTGTCATGGGAATAGATTTGAAATTGGGAAGGACTGGAACAAAGTAGAAAGTTTGACAAGTGATGAAACTGTCAAAGAACATATAGAAAATAAACTGGCACAATTGGTGGGAAAGGAGGTACACAAGGTATACAAGAACCTTTTGTCATTGACAGAACAACAGACTATGAATAACATTGTGAGGAGTTACAGGTAAATAATGTGTTGAATGTTTACAAAAGACTTGTTCATTCAATAGTGTAGAGCTTTGGTAAGGAGTGCCCTAGCATAAGCAGGGGTAGGAGAGTTTGAATTCTCACACAAAGTTTAGTTGAAAACACTATTTTTCACTGTGGATACCAAGGCTCTACATCACATATATCAGATATAAATGGCACAAGAATTAGGGGCTAACCTGCCATGTAGATGGTGATGACCAGCTATCTTTTGCTGGACTTTCCAGACCAACAACAGCCTTCGGACAATTTTCACTCTGAGTGGAGATATAGAACAGAAGTTCACCTAAGGTTGCCATAGAAAATCTTCTCACTTTTTCCTTCTTATCTCGAAGAGCATCAGTTAGCACTGAAACTATACCTGAACTTGCCACTTCATCTTCAATAATAGTTGCATGCTGAATAAACAAACCCATTACTGAAACAAGCTGAACATGCAAAGTAGTTGGTTTAGATATTCTCAGCATCTTAACAAGCATGGAAAATACTGAACCATTGGTTAAGATGTTGGCTACTTCCACATTGCTACTTAGGGTTTCCAAGTATTTTAAGGCATTCTATTTTTCCCCAAGAGTTGTGCTGCTACCGATAATAGAAATTATACGACCAAAGAAACCTTCTAGTAAACCTTCTAGTTTATCTTGTGAGAGTTTTAGGAACTCAGAAGTAGGGAGGGCATCAAATGGACGTGTGCGTGCATCAAGCATAGGCTCAGTAGCCTTATCAGTTTTCCTGTTGACCATAATTGGCTTCATAGATAAATCAGATGGATGCCACAGTGCTTGTGACAGATTAATGGAGACTTTTGAAGGATCCACATTAGCTGGAGACACGGAGACCCCCCATCCTGACATATCCCCGCACCCGTGTTTCACTGGTTTTATGTTTTATTCATTTCAATTGTAAAACATTATCCTAGCTCTTCTCAGCTAGGTAATTGTTCTTGTCCAAATATTCTTACCAAGTGATAATGTTTAGGGCCTTAGGCACTTCAGGCACTCAACCCAAATGTAAAACTGTTGGATGATATAGATTAGCAGTATTCTATTGTTATATCAATAGATTAGCAGTATTCTAATTGTAGTTGAAACTTGTAGCTTTTAAATAGATAATGAATAAACTATGTAACCATATAAGACAAATATATTTCTATCAAGAAATGAATATTAAATAGATTAAGGATTGATGGCATACCTCTAAATTTCATCATCATCATCCTCGTCATCATCATCATCACTCAAAGGCTCATGATCCTACATAATTCAGGAAAATTGATATAACAAAAAATTAATAACAAACATTTGCCAAGAAAATCTAAAGAGCATTACTATGTTCTTCATCTATATTACATATATTTCAAGTTTAAAGTCATATGCTAGAATCTAGTTGCATCCTCATTGATAGAGGAAATAAAAATTACCTATTGACATCATCCTACTCTCAATATGAAACTTCTAAAAATAAAGAAGAGTGTGCTTTGTTTAAAGACCTTCCAATTAATCAATGGACTTTTACAAAACATGGGGCTTGACATCATCTTTCAAAGGTGATTGATGCAAGAAATAGTACAGGAAGAACGCTCAACATGATAGGTCAAATGGAAAACCTATAAGATGGCATAGAAGATGTTGTTGGACAGGATCTAGTGTCCTACTCTATACATAATTCTACATAATATTTACAGTAAGGTTATAACAATTGCAAAAGAAGGAAATTATTGAACATATGGAGACTAAATTTTATTGGGCCTTTTAACAATTAGAGCCAATTCTTATTGTGAGGTGATGAAAATTGGAATACTTCAACAGGTGGGCAAACAAAAGAGCTTTTCAAGAAAAATAATAAACATTGAATGCATTCAAATCATTTGATCACGTATTTTGTTTATGAAGTGACTTTATCCTAACCTCAGATAACTCTTTCATATGTTTCAAGTTAGAGACGGTCAGGCATGATAAGAGAGATTATTCAGTAACACAGTCCTTTATGAATTGAACTTTTGTATTCATAACTCTCTATTCAATTGCAAAATTGCTATAGTTTCTTCCCATAATACAATGTGGAAAGTATAATCTTATTTATTTGCTAACTTATACACTTCCCATTTACAATGTCGAGATTAGACATGATGGGTAGGACTAATCTACAAAATAATTTTCAAGTTTACTAAACATACATGATAAAGACATACCATTTTCCCACACAAGTTTGCCAATGCTCCCAAGAATCTGAACTGTTTGTGGATCTTCTGCCTTTTTGGCCATCTTTGCAAGTAGTTTAACACCTCCCTGCATCATAATCAACTCCAGATTTTTTTCTTCCACAATGATAAGATTATCAATATAGATGTAAATACACTACAGAAGTTTTACTTTTCTATAGTTGGGGACATTTTTTGTGTTTCTGTAGCAACATTCCAATCGTCCAGTGAAACTTACAGTCATCTATGGGATAGGGGGTATCTAGATCAACATACTCAAATAGAAAGAAAGATTTGCGACAATCAAGAGGCACCAACAATAACTCAATTCCTCATAGGCTGTCAATACATCAAATAGAACAGTATACTTCGATAGTGAGTAACAATTGGAGTTTATAAACCTTCACCTCCGGTGTATACTTTGCGACAAGGGATTCATAAAGAGAATGTCAACACTCAAAGAAAAGCTGGCAACCATCCTACGTGGATACAAAAGATAGAGGGAATATATAGGAGCACTGCATATAACTGAGGATTCGAGAAACATCAAAATTCGGGGGAGAGACAAGAATAAAAAGTAGGAATCACCAAAAACATTAGATACACGGTAGTCAAAATATATATATCAGTGTTAATAAGAGATGAATAGGGGGGGAATAATCGGGAAAGAGAGAAACATAATAGCATGGGAATAAAGAACGAGATTTAAAAATTGGAATGTTAAAAAGAAATGGGAGAAGAGCACATCTAGTCAGTAGTAGACAGAAAGGGGATAGAGAGTGGTGGTCCCAAACGGTCATATATGAAGGATAATATTGAACTTAAGGAACAACGATGAAAGAATAGTAATATATTATAAATAGCGATTCTATAATTTGAGAGGGGAATAAAAAACAATACTTCCATATATGTGAATTCATATTTGAATCTAGGAAAAGGACAAATAGCCATTGATGGGAGATATAGAGTTGATAATGATGGTCTTACATTTGAGAGTATTGTTACAGTAGCATTATATGGAAAAAAACTATCATTATCTATACATTATCAATTATATAAGTTTATAAGTGATATCATTTATTGTAATTTATGGTATGAAATGATAATTCAAGGTAATTGTCACAAATTCCCAAGTCAATTAGGAAAGGGTACATTACAACCAAGAACCTTAGAGTAGTCACAGGGTATTAGAGTACTATCAGATACAAATCTTCAAAAGACTTCAAAAAGTATAAATTTGACAAAATAGAGAAATATTTAGTATCTTATTGAGCTTCACTTTGTTTCGAGAATAGTTTAATATTCTCTACTAAACAGGGCCAACCATGTGAAGGTGGAAGCTCATTTGGCCCCACCCCCCTCCCCCTAACATCACTCTACATTCCCCGTTAACATCTAACATTCATTCATTCTTTCAACCATTAATAAAATGTAACATTCAATCAATATCACATGATAACATTCAATCAATATCACACAATAACATTCATTAACATGCAACATTCATCAATATTTTGCATTAACACATAATTCATGAACATTCATTAGCACATAATTAAATTCATTGAGACATAAAATTCAGTCATTATCAATTAAGGTATGTAGATGACAATCATTTCTTTTTTTTCTTTCTAATTTTTTTTTCTATGTAAGCTCTAAGAGGAGCATCAGTGTTATCATCAATTCCCCCTTCATTAGTTGTTTTGTTCTCTGTTCTTGATGATCTCAAATTCGTATGCTGCTGCAAAGGGGGGTCCTCTACAATAACAAATAAAAGAGTTAAATTAAAAATATTTTATTATAATTGTTACAAGTATTTAATTATTTTAAAGAACATAACTGTGGCGCTCTTTACTTGATTTGGCCACATCATTTTGTCTAGACTCAACCTCAACATGCTCATGAACACCGACCCCTCGATCCTCTATAGCTACTATACAAAATGTTACGTTAATCCAAACACCAATTGCAATTACATATAAAAATTTTAATAGAAAATGTATACCTCCACCACTAGGATGCACATCATGCGAACCTTCATCATGCATAGATTGTGTAGAAGGATTGTTAGGCTACATTCCAATATCCTACGCATTGTTATCATTGCTTGCTTAAAATAGATATACTCACTTTATATTGGAACTTAACATCAAATAGACTAATTGGTAAAGTATTCAATTTGAAATAAATTTCATTTAGCTTATTTACCTGCGGCTCAGATGCATCATTATTAGAACCTTGTGCACTGATTTCATTATTAGAACCTTGCACAAAAATAGGCCACACCGAGTAAACAGATCTCATCTCTCCAAATGGATTGACACCATCCATTGCCAATGAAAGCCTAAGATTACAAGGTTCTTCTTTGAAGTGTTGCCACTTTTCCTCTATGTGCATAAATGCCGAACCATCCGTAGGGATTCGAATAATGTCATCTTGAATTCTATTGCATGCATGGTAATCCATAAATTGTGCCAAGCTAGAGAGATCACAATTATATGAGTCAAACATAGTCATGAAAAAGCACATAAATTAGTTATTATATGCAATTAAAAGATGTTTAGGAGAGGTGAGGAATGGACACCACAAGTAAGTATTTTCAGGACTAATTGTTTAATACAAGGTGAAGTTTATAAATTAGTCATAGATTCAGGTACTTGCAGCAATCTAATATCATGGGATGTTGTCAATGCTTTGAAATTGCCTATTCAACACCATCCTAGGCCTTATTATGCTACATGGGTGGAGGAAAATCAAAATTTCATAGTGCATTATCAGACCATGTTAAATTTCTCAATAGGTGGGTACTCTGATCAGATTCTATGTGATGTTGTAAAAATGAATTGTGCACATGTTATCCTAGGAAGATCTTGGCAAGTTTCTAGGAAAGTGTTACATGATTGCTTCACTAACATCTACCAAGTGTGGAGTAATGGAAAAAGGTTTGAGTTGATACCATTGCCTTGCAAGGGAAATGAATCTCTCCTCATAGGAAGAATCAGAGAATTGGATACAGGTCAGACTAGGAAAAGCATAAAGTTGGAACAACAAGTAGTGGAGAATAAAGGACAGAGAATTCTGAATTCTGTGATAGAGATAAGGACAGGATTTAAAGGTGGTGAAGGAGTGTTAGTGGGGGATTGGTATTGTCCTATCAGAGGACATGAAAAAGAAAATGAAAAGATGGTGCAGCAATAGTTGGAAGGACAGCAGGGGTACTGCCCCAAATAGGTAGAAATAAAGATTGTCCAGACAGTTAAGAAAACAACCAAGGCAGCAATGGTGACTGCCCCAAGGGCAGGAGTTATGATTTCTAAAAAATGTTTGAATGTTTTGCATGCAGGAAATCAGTAGAAGAGACACTTTACCTTAGGAGGTTTCATTCCTATGCACCATATGCAGAGATATGGAGGAAAAGAAGCAATTTATGCTAGACACGGTTCTTGGGACAAGAACATCTTTAAAGGTGGTGAAATTGATGCAGGAGCATCATATGCTTGTCAAAGGCACATTGGAGATCCAAGGAATTACAGAGGTCATGGAGCATCTCCTGGATTCAATTGGGCAATCCTTCAACCAATCATGGCACATGGAGGCATTGGAAGTCATGAAATTGCATAATGTCCTGATGGATTTCTACGTTGAAAAAAAGTTGTAATTGCATCTTAGGGTTGCCTAGGGTAGAAAAGAAATTGGATAGGGTCCTAAAGGTTATCATAACCTTACCATGTCATTACATAAATTAGAAGATTCAATAAACTCTTTAAGAGCATAGTTTAGTAGTTTAAAATTTGAAATTTGAATGTTAACGACTATAAAGCCATTTTGGAAGGAAACTCCATAATTCAAATTTTAAGAAGGATTAGCAAATGAAACCACTTGGAGATGGTTAAGAGGGGTAGTTACCATGCCCAGGTCTATAAATATGTGTTTTTATGGATTGGAAGATATAATGGACAGACTGTCTCAGAAAAGTGAATAGAAAAAGCTTGGTTTGAACAACAATTTGAAGCATTCTTGGTTTTTCTGCATATCTTTGGATTGGGAATGTATTGTGATATCTTACCAAACATGTTTTGATGATAATAATCGAGTCTTGAATCCATTTGGTGAGTTTTTTGTTCAATTTTATTCACTACCTGGCTGTAGCAGACAGTTTTCAAGCAATTTTGTAGTTTTTTTTTCATTAAATCATGCTCATCCCATGAAATGTCCACTATTTCTTCATGGAATGGAACTCTTCTAACATGTACAAATGCTTCTAACTCTATAATGAATATCTAACCAGAATATTTGGTGGCCACCAACAATAAAAAGGTGAAAACAAGGGTTAAGGATTGAAGGGATAGTCCTATAGAGAGAGATTTTCCTTAAGGAGGGCAGTGTTTGAGTTTTGATTCATGGTTATGATGTTGAAACATTGATTTTTTCACTTGGAATTAGTCAAAGAAGTCGTTACACATGTGAGATTGGTGATACCCTAGGAACAAGGGTTTATAAGGGATGAATTGGGGTTTTTGGGGATGGGAAACCCATAGACTGAAATTGATTGTGTATTTATCTAATTGAAGGCATTTGATGAGCCTATACAAAGTTTGAAGTCCATACATTAAGTATTGCTATATGTTGCTTTGTAAATGCACTAGTTGTTCTATTGTTAAAGACAGGGTCATTGTGAAGAAACTTTGATTTTTGCCAAAGGAAGCCCATCCAATCTTGACATATGTTTTATATAAGGATAAAGGGTATTTGAAAAGGTTTTTTTTTCAGAGAGTCACTTGAGAAAAACAAAAGATATCTGCCAATTTACCTTGCTGCTGTTATAAAAATTGAAAATTGTCATTGACAACATTTTGGTTTGCTATGCATTTTTACTTCAGAGGTGTTGAAACTTGAAGGTGATGTTTGGAACATGTTAGATATGCTAAAAAAAACCTATTGAAGCCTTGAAACCTCCTAGAGTTGACTATTTGTAGATTTTGCCCATCAGGACCTAGAAGGGTCACTTGGAACACTTCTACAATTTTGCTCATTTTGGGTTGTTTAAAGTGTTCATCATTCTATCCTTTGCATCACTCCCATTTTAGCACAAGTAGAGAGAATGCTGACAAAGGTTGTGAAATTAGGATTTACACCTACCAAGTGTATTTGATTGAAAGTTTCTACAACCTTTTCAACAAATCCATCTTGTGCATATCTTGCAATTGTTGCAGTCCACGAGACCACGTTTCTCTGAGGCATTCTCTCAAACAATTTATGTGCCTTGTCTATGCTTTTACATTTTGCATATATGTCTATAACAGAATTTCCAACTATAATATCTCATGAAAACCTGCCTTTCATTATGCTTTGATGGATATCCATACCCTGTTCCAAAGATCCTATTTTGGCACAGACAAGGAGTATGTTGGCAAAGGTTATGGAATAGGCACGGAGTAAGAGGAGTTATAGAATGAATAACTTTGTGAATCTTCCACTATACTAGACCAACTTTGTAAGTCTTCCACCGTACTAGACTAGCTCAGTTATCTTCAATAAAAATATTTGTTAAATATGGAGAGGTATCAATCTTAAGGCATCTAACTTAATTTCATTGTGTAATACATAAACCCAACATCTGAAATAGGCACCTTGAGGTTGATGAACTGAGCATTTAATGGATCTCTGTTTTAAACTTTCAAAGATATCTGCATTAGTTCTTATTTTCACATGTTCCCTTCTTTCTTCTTCCTCCCTGCAGCCTCCTTTCAAATGAGTTTCTCTTCTCCCTTCTATATCTCATGTTTGAGGGAGTCACAACTTTTCATTTCATGCCTTTTGACTATTCGTTAAAGTTAATTTTATTCTTTTAAATTTTAATTTTAATCTTATTTTTATCCTTTTGTATTTTACTTTATTATTTTTTATAATTAAATCCTATTCAAAGAGGGGACATTACGATGACAATTTGGTAATTTGGGGTGAAATTGCGTAGTTCTTTGAATAACTCCATGTAGGCTAGTCTAGTTGAGGTGTTTAGGCATGCTTAGGAAGGCATTTTGCATCCACTTAAACTTAATCTTTAAAAGTTATTTATAACTCACTTATGAGATCATAGAATCAGATTTCAGAGGCATTTCTCTCATGGTCTTTATCAACATTTAGTACTCTCTTCTTCTTGAATTAACATGTTTATTCCACTATCATAATTTTGTGGGGATACATCAAAACTCCTCGAGATCCTTGTGAAAACATATATATTAAGGGCTGTAGAAAAATAAAAACACCAAACCAAATAATAAGCCCCCATAATGTAAAGCCAATATAGGAATTCATGAACTAAATTTAGCGGCTGAATTTGACTATGTTAACTATCAATGCAAACATCATCTTGTAATTGTTCTATCTAATGTCCTTTTTTTCAAAATGAAGCCCAGTTGAAACCCAAAATGCCCATCATATATTTAAATTCTTTAAGTGGATTTTGGGAATTTTGCACTAAGGAAATGGGATTAAAATTATAATAGAGGGCCTCAAGTAAAGTGAAAATATAAAAGAAGGTCTCTTATCATTAAATTTTATTTTAAATAATTCCTCTCCAATATCAATCAAAATTCATGAAGGAAATTTGAAGATTTATATCTTTTAGATGAAATTTCTATTTAAAAAAGGAAAAGTGAGGAGGACACATATTGATCTCTTCCTCCTCACTTTTATTCAGTGGTGATAGCCATTGAAGAAAGGAATGATCTAACCACATTCAAAGTGGTAGAATAGATAAGTTCTTTACAATCTCATGAGAAGTATATGCAATGTTCTACAGAAAGCTTGGTGCAAGCTTTCCAATCTCCTACAAAAATTGAAGAAACTCTCCCACGATTTATATCTTTTGGATGAAATTTCTATTTTTAAAAGGCAAAGTGAGGAGGACGCATATTGATCTCTTCCTCCTCACTTTTATTCAGTGTTGATAGCCATTGAAGAAAGGAATGATCTAACCACATTCAAAGTGGTAGAATAGATAAGTTCTTTACAATCTCATGAGAAGTATATGCAATGTTCTACAGAAAGCTTGGTGCAAGCTTTCCAATCTCCTACAAAAATTGAAGAAACTCTCCAAAGACTCTTCCTCGCCCAAATAAATTCCAAGGAAATTTTAGCTAATAGAGGACATGGTAGAGAACAAGGAATAGGAAGTGGATCACTGACTCATTCAATGCAGGTGTTCTAAACAATATGGACATGAAGGGAAAAAAGATTGACTTGAATAAGTCGAAAGATAATTAATTAAAGTCTTCCAAAGATGCAAAGTACTCTACATTCTTTGCGTGCATTTTGACAAAAGAGCACCAAAAGAATGTGTGGTTCCTAAATAGTAGCTATTCAAATCATATGAAAAGTAAATATACCCTCTTTGTCAAATTAGATGATTCATAAGAAGTCTAACTTAAATTTAGTGATGATAAAGAAAATGATGTAATGGGTAAAAGTACCCTTGTAGTGAAGACTAAGCAAGGAGAAATTATTATATTCATGATACTTGTGCCAAAACTAAAACATAATCTTTTGAATATTGGGCAGCTAGTAGCATAAAATTACAAAAGTGTATTTGAAGATAACCACAACAAGATATTTAATAAATCAGATAAATATCACTTGTAGAAAATTCTTGTATGATAGAGAATATATTATTTCCTCTCCCATTGGTTTCCCACTAAGATGCATGCATTCATGGTAATAACAGATGATTCGTGGTTATGGAACCAACAATACGGTTATTTTAAATTTCAAGGATTAAGTTTGCTTCACAAGAAGAATATGGTTAGAGGACTTCCTACAATTCAATCCAAAGAAGAAATTTTTCAAGGTGTGCACAAGCACCATCATGATAATTTTTCAGTGAACAAATCATGGAGGGCAATATCTCCAATAGAGCTTGTGTGTTGACATTTGTGGTGATATGCAAGAGGAGAAATTGGGTAAGGATATTTATTTTTTAACTTTTATTGATGATTTCCTTGCCACACGTTGGTTTATTTTCTTATGCAGATATCTAAGGCTTTTCAATGCTTCAAGAATTATAAAGCTATGCTTGAAAAGCAAATTGGGTATTATCTCAAAATACTCAAACAGGTGGAGGGGGAGAATTTACTTCCAAAGAGTTTTTTTATTTTGCAACAACTATGTCATAAAGAGAATTTACTGTGGCTTATACTCCCAAAAAAATGGTAATGCAAAAAGAAAGAACGGTACCATTATGAAAATGGCATGAAGTATGTTGCAATCAAAATGTCTTCCAAATAGTTATTAGGGGGTTGTGGCAACAATAGTATATATTTTGAATTGAGATCCCACAAAATCAATCAAGAACATCACTCAAAGGAAACTCAAAGTAGTCATAATACTTTTGTAACTCATTTTCATGTATTTGGTTGTCTAGCATTTATTCATATTCCAATTCAAAGGCAGATGAAGTTGGATACAAAATCCCAACTTTGTATCCTTGTGGGATATTCCAATGCAACTAAAGGGTACATGTGCTATAATCCTAGCACAAAAAATGTTTTTTATGAAGGGAGAGTCTGTCAATGGAAAAATGGTGTACAACAAAATATACTAATAATCATGGGCATTGAAGATGGTAGTGTTCCTCCTCCCCACAAGCTCAAGTGGAAGTTCAAGCTCTAATAGGAGCTCAAGTTCTAGTCCACCAAGTTCTTCTAGTAGCACAATTTTGATTATAATTCGCATTAAGCATAAACTCCAAGCTCTTCAAGAAATGCACAAAGACTATTTGACATTTATCATAGGACTAAAATATAAAACCAATCATTAATTTTGCTTTGTTTAGTACAATTCAAGTGGAACCCTCTATGTATGAAAAAGTAGTCAAAGGAAAAGTATGGATTAATGCTATGAATGATGAGATGAATGCCATTAATAAAAATAAAACATGGAAATTATTTGCAACTT